>JAYESA010000011.1:147190382-147317882 GCA_036927795.1 Iris macrosiphon
CTGGAGCTGGCCGGGGCTGCTGTTGTCGGCTTGGGCACGGCGCTGGAGGAGAGAGGGAGGCGGAGCGGGCTCGGGAAGGGGGACGACCACTGGGGGTAGGTGGAGGATGGCGAGGCGGGGACGGAGCGCTGGCTGGAGGGCGGCAGAGAAGGGTGACAAGTAGTGGCAGCGGCGCAGGGGGTTTGACGGGGACGGAGGTGGCCGGGCAGCGGGGTTTATGAAGGGGAAGAGGGAGGCGGACGAAGGCGGTTGCAAGGGCGGAGGCACGGCTCTGGAGGTTCGATTGTGGCGGTGGCGCTGGGGTTTCATCGAGGTTGATTGGGGGTTAGCTCGGGGAGACGGCGGAGGGGCTCGGGGTTTGTCGAGGTCGTCGGCTGAGGGCGGCCGGGGCTAGGGCCGAGGAAGGAGGCGCTGCGGCGAGACGATGGTGGATGGTGGCGGAGCTAGGGTTTTAAATAGGGCGGCTCGGCTGAGGGAAAGGGTTTAGGATTAGGTTTCCGATCGGGTTAACGGGTCTGGGTCGAGTTCAATTCGGATCCGACCCGACCCGTTAAGAGTTGGGTTCGGGTACTCGGGTTTCGGGTCGACGGGTTAGACCCGGATCCGACCCGCAGGGTAGGGTTGGGTTTATTTGAACCTGGTCCAGTTCAGGTTGGTTTGGTTCACTTGAACCGGGTTTATTTTAAGGTTTAATTTGGTTTATTTAAAACTTAGTTTTTAGGGCTTTAAAAATGCTTCCGGGGTCCAATAAATTCTCAGAAAATTATCCTATGTCTAGTTTTTTATTTTACACCCAAAATATTATTTTTATAATATTTTAATATTAACTAAAATCATTTAAAAATACTTAATACCAGAAAATAATTGATTTAATTAGTTAAAAATCATCGAAAATTCTAGAAAATTCATTTTTAAAAATCTGAAAAATTCTGGGGGTTTACATATATATATATACATATAATTAGTTGATATGGAAATTAGGAGAAAATGCATTCTTGGAACACAAAAACCCAAACTATGAACAAATCTCATGAATAAAACACTATGGAACCCTATAGAACTAATTCTCTCTCCTTGAAGGTGTTCTTAAACCATGGGTGGGCTTCTAATGGACAAACAAAATAATTAAAACAGAATTAAAAGAGTGTTTCCAAATTTTCACCTATTGGCAAATGGATACCCAATGTAGCTTCTTCTTCTCCAAGACTCCTTGTGCCCAAGATTCTAGGTCTCTCTTGATGATGGAAGAATGAGGGATTTGAGGCTTAGAAATCTGAAATTTGTGGAGGGAAAGAAGGGTTTTCTTGGGGCTATTTCTAGGATTTCTTTATGAAATGATGAGAGGGGTTCAAACCTGTACTTATTCCCCTCTTAGGTAGGGTTACCTAGTTCGTTTAGCCGCATTGATTGCTTGGAAAGAAAAGGAGGCGCCCGATGAGTGGCTTTGAGGGAGGCTTCCTCTTGCTTTATAGGGCCGGCCATAGAGTAGGGTTAGGGTTTGGTAATGTATAATGACTCATTTGCCCTCAATGGCTTGTCATGAAGAGCCATTTAATTAAGAGGTTTAATCTTAAGTGAGGGATCTAACTAGAATCTAATTAATAGCATAGGGATTTGTCTAGTGGGTTAAATGTCTAGTTTAATGCAAGGTCCATGGTCACACCAAGTCTAGTCTACTAACCCATGTTATTAATGAATATTGTATAATATGTATATTATCTATCATGCAATTATTAACACAATAATACAAATATGGTAAATGACCAAAAAGCTCCTACTCTAGAAATGTGGTAGTGACAAGTCTACCCTCCTAAAAAAAATTCGTCCTCGAAATTGAATTAAACTAGCACAAGAATACAATCAGACAAAGAACTATACCTCAAGGCTCGAAGAGTTACGGGTACTGCTCGCACATTTTTTCCTCCCTCTGCCAGGTTGACTCGCCTGGAGAGTGATGTCTCCATGCAACACGAACCAAGGGAATAGTCTGGTTTCGCAATACCTTCTCTCTGCGATCCAAGATCTCTACGGGATGCTCAGGATAGCTGAGAGTCGGACCAACCTTGATCTCTGAGTGATCTAGTACGTGACTAGGATCTGCCACATACCATCTCAGGTGCGACACATAGAACACGTCATGTACCCCCTCTAATGCAGGTGGCAAGTCTAGTCTATAGGCCACTACACCGACCCTTGCAAGGATACCAAAAGGTCCGATGCACCGTGGACTAAGCTTCCCGCCTCCACCAAAGCGAATCGTGCCCCGTGTCAAAAAAATCCATAAGAATACCAGATCGCCAACCTTAAACTCCAGGGGTCCACGGTGGCTGTCGGCCCAATACCACTGTCTGTCATGCGTCACTCGAAGTCTGTCACTGATGAGTTTTACCTTTTCTGCTTCATCCACGACTATCTCTAGTCCTAACAAGGCTCTCTATCCGATATCATCCCAAGATAACGATATACGACACCTCCGTCCATATAGAGCCTCAAATTATGATATCCCAATATTGTCCTGGTAGCTGTTATTGTAAGCAAACTCTACCAGGTATAGATGATCCTTCCAAGAACCTCCGAGATCTAGAACACAAGTGCGTAGCATATCCTCGAGAGTCTGAATAGTCCTTTCAGACTGCCCGTCTGTCTGGGAATGATATGCGGTACTGAACTTGAGCTGAGTGCCCAAGCTAGCCTGCAAACTCCTCCAGAAGTGGGAAGTAAAATGACTATCCTGATCCGAGACGATGCTCACAGGAACCCCATGTAATCTGATAATCTATCGTACGTACATATCTGCTAGCATCTCTGTCGATGTACCCACTTTGAATGGTAAGAAGTGGGTTGATTTGGTCAACCTATTCACGATGACCCAAATTGCGTTATTTTCTTTTGGAGAACGCGGAAGCCCTGAAATGAAATCTATAGTCACGTGCTCCCACTTTCACTCTGTGATGGGTAAAGGATGAAGCAAACCACCTAGCCTCTATCGATCCACCTTTACCATCTGGCATAGTAAATACCGGGATACAAAGCGTGCTACCTCGCACTTTATACCATACCACCATACGTGCTCCCTCAGGTCTCGATACATCTTGTTGGCACCTGGATACATCGAGTACTGAGAGCGATGCGCCTCCTGCAAGACCTCCTTATGCAGCTCCCCGCTCGGCACACATATCCTAGTACCATGTCGTAAAGATCCATCATCAGCAATAGTGAAGTCTTCTGATAATCCTGTCCGAACCTGTGCCCTGATACTCCTCAGAGCCTCACCATCATACTGCGTAGCTCTGATTCTGCCCATCAGCTCGGATTGTATCTGCAATCACCACATATGAATCTCAATACCTGGAACTAGTACCTCAATTCCCAAGCTCTCCAGATCAGCTAACAAATGTCTATCTATCGTTAAGTACATAGCCATCGGATACCTGCTCAAGGCATCGACGACTACATTGGTCTTTCCTGGCTGATACTATAATAAAATGTCAAAGTCTTTCATCAACTCCAACCACCTCCTCTGCCTCATGTTCAGCTCTTTTTGTGTACACGTACTTCAAGCTCTTGTGGTCTGTGAAGATTTTTATACGCTCTCCATACAGATAGTGTTTCCACAGCTTTAGAGCAAAGATAACCGTTTTCAACTCCAAATTGTGGGTGGGGTAGTTCTTTTTATGAGGACATAATTTCTTGGAAGCATAGGCAATCACCTTCCCGTATTACTGAAGAACGCAACCCAAACCTTTCCCTGAAGCATCACTGTAGATAGTGAATCCACCTGTCCCCGATGGCAATGTCAATATTGATCGAAGAGATCATCTATCCTCGGCATCGGATATTTGTTCTTGATAGTGAGGTTGTTCAGAGCTCTATAGTCGATACATATGCATACCGATCCATCCTTCTTCGGTGTGAACAATACTGGAGCTCCCCATGGTGATGAACTGGATTTCATGAAGCCCTTGTCCTGCAACTCCTCAACTTGCTTCTTCAGTTCTTCCAGCTCATTTTTGTTGACTCTATAGACATGTTGTGATTATGGGCTCCGCTCCTGGCACTAAGTCTATAGAGAACTCGACATCTCTATCTGGCAAAAAATCTGGCAACTCTTTTGGAAAGACATCTAGGAACTCTGCTATCAAAGGATGTGGCAACTCCTATTCTTCTATCCTGGCTCCTCAAAAAGTTTCCCTACTCTGCTCTGTTGCTCCTCTGGCGACCTCGAACTTCGGCTCTCCTGGCGTTCGAAATATCACTCTGCCTCCACGATAATCTATAGTAGCATGGTGCCTACTCAACCATTCTATTCCGAGTACAATATCGTATCTCGGAAGTGGCATGACGAGTAAGCACACGCTCAACTCTCAGCCTCCCAATAATACTCTTCGGTCCTTGTAAAAGTCACTGACTAGAATAATGCCTCCGCCAGTCATGATCTTACAAGTCCTATCTAATGGTTCTGCCTCTAAATGATGCTTAAGAGCATATGATACAAACACGAAACTATAGGAAGCGCCAGAATCGAATAATGCAAGTACTGGAATAGAATCAAGAAGAACTGAACCTGAAATTATGTCTCCTGCTGTCTCGGCCTCCTCGATCATCGTGGCATATGCTCGTCCCTGTGCTGCACCTCTTTGCTGCTTCTGGTGCTGAGCAAACCTATGCTGCTGTGGCGGAAGTGGAGGTCCCCTATGCTGGCCTCCTGGTACAATAGGTACCCTGGTAGGTCCCCTTTGAGCGATTGCTCCACCCTGACCTAGACGAGCCTGAATAGATGGACAGTCCCTCAACTAATGTGCTGATGATCCAAAAGACAAATACGTACCCAACCTCTTCCTGCAGATATCCCTCTTGTGTCCCTCATTCCCGTAGTATGCACACTAGACAGCGGGCTGGGTCTGCCTCTGAGGCTGTTACTGCTGCTGAGTGTGTCCTCGAGCTGGTGCCTGGTGCTGCTGATGCTGATGCTGATACGACCTCTGTTGCTGCTGAAAGTGGGGACGCTTGGCTGTCCCGCACTATCACTCGCCCCTCCAGAAGTGTCACGTCCTCTCTTGGGCCTGAGGTCCTAATCATCCTCAACAATATGGGCATCCATCAGAATGCCCTCAAAGGTAGCAGTACGACATCCAGAAGTGCGAGACTTGACCTCAAGTCTATCTTTGAGAATGTCTTCTTTCTTCACTTTCACCTGGTGGTAGCCTGACCTCAAGTCTATCTTTGAGAATACCCTCGCTCCGCTCAACTAATCGAATAGATCATTTATCCTCGGCAGTGGGTATTTGTTCTTGATAGTGAGATTGTTTAGAGATCTGTAGTCGATACACATGCGTACTGACCCATCCTTCTTTGGTACGAACAAAATTGGAGCTCCCCACGGTGATGAACTGGACTTGATTAAGACCTTATCTTGTAACTCATCAGCCTGCCTCTTTAACTCTACCAGCTCGTTGTTGTTGACCCTATAGACGTACTGTAATATTGGCTCTGATCCTAGCACCAAGTCTATAGAGAACTCGACATCTCTGTCAGGCAGAAAACCTAGCAACTCTTCTGGAAAGACATCCAGGAATTCCGCTATCAAAGGATGTGGCAACTCCTCTTCCTCCATCCTGGCTCCACAAAAGGTGCCCCTGCTCTACTCCTCTGGCAACCTCGAACTCTGGCTCTCCTGACGGTCAAAATATTAATCTACCTCCACGATAATCTATAGTAGCATGGTGCCTACTCAACCAATCCATTCCGAGTACAATATCATAACTCGGAAGTGGCATTACGAGTAAGCACACACTCAATTCTTGGCCTCCCAATGAAATAAGTGCTGAAATAGAATCGAGAAGAACTAGACCCGATATCACGTCTCCCGCTGGCTCGGCCTCCTTGACCATCATGGCATACGCTCGTCCCTGGGGTGCACCTCTCTGCTGCTGCTGTGGCGGAAGTGGTGGTCCCTTTTGCAGGCCTCCTAGTGTAGTAGGTGCTCTGACAGGTCCCCTCTGAGCAGCTGCTCCACCCTGACCTGGACGAGTCTGAATAGACGGACAGTCTCTCAACTGGTGCGCTAACGATCCACAAGACAAACATGTATCCAGCCGCTTCCTGCAGATGTCTCTCGTATGTCCCGCCTTTCCGCAATACGCATAATGGACAGCTGGCTGGGTCTTCCTCCGCGGCTGTTCCTGGATATGTCCTTGAGCAGGTGTTTGGTGCTGCTAGTGCTGATATGACCTATGTTGCTGCTAAAAGTGGAGACACTTGGCCGGTCCCGCGCTATCACTCACTCCTCCAAAATATTGCATCCTCTTTTCGGGCCTAAGGTCCAGATCATCCTCAGCAATCTGGGCATCCATCAGAATGCCCTCAAAAGTAGCAGTGTGACGTCCAGAAATATGAGACTTGATCTCTCTCATCATCCCCTTCTTGAACTTCTGGGCTCGTTCTTCTGGGTCCCGAATCATCGACGGTGCAAAATGACTCAAGCGGCAAAACTCTGCGGCGTACTCGATGACCAATATTTTTCCTTAGACCAAGTCATGAAACTGAATCTCCAAGGGTACCAGGGCCACATTAAAAAAGAACTCCTTGAAAAGCTTCTTGAAATTCTTCCAAGTAAGTCCTCTAGCAGTAAGTCTCGGCTCCGTACGATACCAAGTCAATGCGATATCGAACATCTGTCTGCCGGCGGCCTCGATCTGCAGACTCTCTGGAATCTGAGACAAGCATAAGTACCTCTATATGTCTTCCAGCCAGTCGTCGGCATAGAGTATCCCTTCAACGGCCTTGAACTCCTGAGGCATCATCGTCTTGAAGTCCACTATAGTGCCTGGTCTCTGTTGCGGCTCCTGCTGCTGGCCAGGATGCTGCTGTGCGACTCTCTCCACGACCTGGAGAGCCACCCGATGAGCATTCTCCATGCTCTTGTCATGCCCCAGTCCCAAAATACCGTGGGACCGGACGCGTGGCAATGGCCAGCAGTATGCACCGATGGACAACCCAATTTAATGGATCCATCAGGGCATACTTAAGCTGTAATATAACAATAAGTAGATCCAGTGGTACAAGTCACAGTCTATACTAATCTCATCCACAACAGATAATCACAGATCAAATGACAGAAATAAAGTAAATAAATAACTGACAAATCTCAATAAAATGTCTCGGAGAATAATCCGAGTACAAGTCTGCTACATCAATGAAATAGACTGGAAAGTAAATAACTAGAAACTGAAAATAATGAGTATCTCATGCCAATACTCAAGAGAAGTCCTCTGGTACGATCTCGTCCTCAGATCCTGGTTCTGCTCCAATGTAGGCACCTGCTCCTGCTAATGCCAATGCTCCGGTCCCGTAAACCTCGGGGTAGATCTCGTCTGCAATATCTGGGAACATAATCCGGATCCAGGTCCTCAGGGGACAGCAAGGTACAGAAAATACAAGCCAAAATAAATGCAGTGCAGCAAATAAATGAAACAATAGGGTAAGTAAATAACCAGCTAAGTGATATGCAAATGAGAACATTATTCCATACTCGGGCTGAGACTACTACAGGATCAGTGTCGAAGAAACCCATAGCAGTATTTTCTCGAAGGGCCAGAACTGGTGCCATAGCTCTGTGTCAGAGACTAAGACACATCCAGATGTCAATATATAATATAATCAGCCTTTCATATGGTAACACTCTCCCCACCCAATGAAATCTCACGTCTCATGTCCATGACACGCAGGATCAAGACTAATGCAACAAGTCATACTATATCTAAGAATATAATGTCCAAGTCCTGTATCCTATACAGAATTACCACGAATATCTCAGGAAAATCCTGTCTCATGAATAGTGTCAAGTGTCCTGAGTCAAGCGTACTTGGTAAGACAAGTACAAGAATATATATAGTGTCACGAATGTCCATCTCTAGATGACCGTACCCAACACCGCGTGCGGTGTTGGCACCCGACTATAATCGGACGCTAAGTACGTCACAAGGTCCTAGGTTAAGCAGGCACAACAATGTAAAAGAATCAAAGAGAATATGTAACAAGACTGCAATGTTTGGCAAGGTACACTTGCCTGGGGTCCTGGCTCCAACTGTAGCTCTGGTCTCAGTGTGGTCTGCAGGTACTACTCCGGTTGCTGAAATAAACATTACTATTAGATTCAGAAAATATCAAATAGCTAGAAACACCTGTCCTTACGTCCAATTTGGACACAGGGACAAAAATGACAATTCCGGGCCAAAGCGGGGTCCACATGTGGGCCACTTTGCACCGAAAAATGTGTCAGGGTCAAAGGTCTCCAAATTCACCAAACTCAGTGTCAACAGGTCAGAAACGCTGATACGAACCCAACGGAACTTCCAGAATTGGATTCCGATGTGCCGATCACAAAATTGCCGGTCCAGTGGAGCTTGTGGGGCCCACGACACACAATTTTGTCAACGTTCTCAGAATCGAACCAAACTTGGCTCACAGGACCAGCGTATTGCTACGAGTCCGATGGCACAATTTTCGTCTCGATCCGACGTGTGTACACAAAGTTACAACGTGTTCCAGAATCGACGGATACGGGGCGGTGTCGGCGGATACGCGTTGATTCCGGTGTGCACGCACAACCGAATTGACTTCTGCGAAATCTCACACGACCGTATCAACGTCGTGCACAGTTCGGTAAAGACCGCGTGCGACCAAGTCGTCCCGTTTGGCGGGGCGCACTCAGTTCCGGGGTAAAACAGGGTGTTATTTTTCCCATTTTTGGATCGCGGTGTGCGATCACCACAGGACGCGATGCACCGAGCGAGTTGCACGGGTACCGAGAGGGTCATACAGTCTACGTGACGCAACTGACGAAATCAAAAATGGAATCACGAGGAGAGAGGAAACGCTACCTGAACAGGGCTCCGTGAAGTCCGATTTCTCGTGTCCGAGCGTGTCCTTCGTATCCTGCGTCCTGCTTCGTGTCCTGCGTCCCTATCTTGTGTCTGCTGCTGTGTCCAGGCTAGGGTTAGGTGCTCGTGTCGGGGGTCGTGGCCGAAGGGTGGCCAAAGGGAGGCAGGGGACAGCGGGCTAGGGCACGGGGGTTCTGGGAAGGAGGAAGAAGGAGAGGGGCTCGACACGGCGGGTCGAGTAGCTTAGGGTTCCGGCCTGGGTGTTCTGGCGGAGGAGGAGGGATGTCGAGGGGTCTCCGGTGGTGGAGAGAGGAGGCAGGGAAGGAGACAGAGGAAGAAGAGAGGTCGTCGAGTTGGGGCTGCGGGTGTCGGCCACGGCGGAGGACAGAACTAGGGTTCTGGCGGACAGGGGTTCAATGGCGACTTCGATTCAGGCGAGGCGGGGCGGTTAAGGCTGAGGAGGCTGGGTGGAGGTGTCGGGCTCGGCGGAGGGTGATCGACGGCTGGGAGGGGGTCGTGCAGAGGGAGACGGCGGCCACGGGTCGGGGCTTGACTCGGCGGCGGGGAGTCGTGCAGAGGCTCGGGTCGGGCGGCTGGTCGCTGGGGTGATGGCGAAGTCGAGGGAGACGGAGGAGATCGGCTGCTCCGGCGGGGGGGGGGGGGTAGCCGACGGCTAGGTTAGGGTTAGGGTTAGGGTTAATTAGGAATTTGGGGATTTTAGGGATTTAGGATTTTGTTATTTTCTTTTTTTATTTTTCTTTTTGGAGAAAAACTAGAAAACATGTATTTATACATACCGAAAATTGGAATAGGGTTTGACCTAGGATTCGGGCCGGGTCAACGCTCCTTGGGCTTGGCTTCGGCTCTCATGGGGATGTCGGGCGTTGGCACGGGTTAAATTCAGTTTAATTATTTAATAGTTCTCAAGGGCTTTAAACGGATTTCCGGAGTCCAATTAATTCACGGAAAATTATCCCGTGCTCGGTTTTCCATTTTACACCATAAAATATTATTTCCATAATATTTTAATATTAATTAATAGTAATTAAAAAAATCATTTAATTGACAAAGGCCTAGGGTTTTAATGACAGAAAAATCCCGAAAAATTCCAGAAAAATTCTTGAAAAATCAGGGGGCTTACAATCTACCCCCCTTAAGAGGATTGCGTCCTCGCAATCAAAAGAATAACCGATCAACAGAGATGACACGGTTGCAAATATTGTTCGAAGTACATCATGATCAAGGAGAGTCAAGGTTGAGGGTGTAAGAATAATACAAAGGAGAAACTATTTTCCTAAGCATTAAAAGTTATGCAATCTTCCGTATGAAGGAGATTTAGAAGACTACAGTTCAGAAAAACTAGATTATCACTTAAAATATATTAGGTTATCAATTATAAAAATATTCTAGGTTATTAAGCAATCTCAAAATTACTAGGTGAAGGCCAGGGTCACGAACCAACATGCAAAAACTAAAACAATACAAGAAACAGAAACTATATAAAAACTTACGCGCATTAGCTACTCCATGAATTTGTGCATCCTCCAAAGTCATCGCATAAGCTTGTCCGCGTCCTTGAAGGGGTGCCCTCTGCTGTTGCTGGGCTTGCTGGAAGGGTGCTGGTCGAGGTGCCAAGGGTGGCCTTGGTTGATATCCTTCTGGTGCTGGTAGAGCTTGTTGGTTTGTCCTTGGTGCTCCTTCTTTACGCTCAGGGCAGTCTCTCACTGCATGCTGTCTGGATCCACAACCTAAGCATAGTCCTAACCTGCGTCTGCATTCCCTGGCGAGATGGCCTGCTTTGCCACAGTAGTGACAAGTAGAGAGGACTATTACTTATGGTGTAGATGCGTTCTGCTATTGCTATAGGTGAGGTCTCTTTGCAGATTCTTCTTGTGGTGCTCTGGCTGTTGCTGATGTGGAAGGCCGCTTCAGACTGGTCTCTCTCCTGGTGACGCGCTCCAGGCGTCGGGCTGCAGCAAGGACGTCCGAGTAAGATGTGGGCGCAATGGATCCAATTAATTTCTGTAACTCGAAGTTTAGTCCATCGAAGAACTTCTCGGCCTTCTCTTCTTCTGTCGGAATCAAGGTAGGGGCGAAGCTACTCAGACGAATAAATTCTGCGTTGTACTCTTCCACTGTCATATTGCCTTGGATAAGGCGGTTGAACTTGTCTCTGAGTTCTGATCGAGCGGTAGCTGGAATGTACATCTCTTGGAAGAGTCTGGAGAACTCCTCCCAGGTGACTCGGTCTGGTCCGAGCCGTGTCTCCTCAGATAGCCACCAGTGATGTGCATTGTCCGTCAATTACATTCTGACGGCAGTTATCCAATGTTCCTTTGGTAGCTCTGCTGCTTCTAATTGATGTCGTATGTTGGTAAGCCACTCATGAACTTCTGTAGGTTCCTCCTTGCCTGAGAAGGTGCGGGGCTTCAGCTGGCGGAAGTCGGTGATAGAGCCCGTCGGTTGTCGGCGAGTTGGTAGGTTGGCCTGATCCAATGCATTTACTATGTTGTTCCTCAAGTAATCTCCTTCACGACGTTGAGCTTCTTGATAAATATACTGTTGGGCTTGCATCATTGCGTGGATCATTTGGAACATCTGCTGCCCGTCCATAAGCTGTCCTGGTGGGAATACAGGCATTGGTGGAATGAACTGCGGAGGCGGTGGGATGTCGTCTCGCCGAAATCTAGGAGCATGCTGATCTGCTTGACTGCCTCGGTGAGTAGAGGGATCTCCACTCAATGGTGCCACTTCATCTTCTCCGTAGGTGGCTACCGCACCAATTGGTGTGTTTGCTGGAGTTTCGTCGTTGGCTCTTGAATCCATTACTCTGCATCAAAATAAACTATAAGAGGCGCACAGGAATCAAGGCAAGATGCAAGAAATTTAATTCGAATACAATATAGATATCAAGAACGTTTTCAAGCAAGTGGATGAGATCCTAAAAACTTATTCTATTCTTATTGCAGGCTTGCTCGGTCCCTAAGTTAAAACTGAACAATTTAGTCGTAGACCTGCATGGGCCACCACAAAAACCATGTCACGCCCCAGTCCCAAAATACCGTGGGACCGGACGCGTGGCAATGGCCAGCAGTACGCACCGATGGACAACCCAATTTAATGGATCCATCAGGGCATACTTAAGCTGTAATATAACAATAAGTAGATCCAGTGGTACAAGTCACAGTCTATACTAATCTCATCCACAACAGATAATCACAGATCAAATGACAGAAATAAAGTAAATAAATAACTGACAAATCTCAATAAAATATCTCGGAGAACAATCCGAGTACAAGTCTGCTACATCAATGAAATAGACTGGAAAGTAAATAACTAAAAACTGAAAATAATGAGTATCTCATGCCAATACTCAAGAGAAGTCCTCTGGTACGATCTTGTCCTCAGATCCTGGTTCTGCTCCAATGTAGGCACCTGCCCCTGCTAATGCCAATGCTCCGGTCCCGTAAACCTCGGGGTAGATCTCGTCTGCAATATCTGGGGACATAATCCGGATCCAGGTCCTCAGGGGACAGCAAGGTACAGAAAATACAAGCCAAAATAAATGCAGTGCAGCAAATAAATGAAACAATAGGGTAAGTAAATAACCAGCTAAGTGATATGCAAATGAGAATATTATTCCATACTCGGGCTGAGACTACTACAGGATCAGTGTCGGAGAAACCCATAGCAGTATTTTCTCGAAGGGCCAGAACTGGTGCCATAGCTCTGTGTCAGAGACTAAGACACATCCAGATGTCAATATATAATATAATCAGCCTTTCATATGGTAACACTCTCCCCACCCAATGAAATCTCACGTCTCATGTCTATGACACGCAGGATCAAGACTAATGCAACAAGTCATACTATATCTAAGAATATAATGTCCAAGTCCTGTATCCTATACAGAATTACCACGAATATCTCGGGAAAATCCTGTCTCATGAATAGTGTCAAGTGTCCTGAGTCAAGCGTACTTGGTAAGACAAGTACAAGAATATATATAGTGTCACGAATGTCCATCTCTAGATGACCGTACCCAACACCGCGTGTGGTGTTGGCACCCGACTATAGTCGGACGCTAAGTACGTCACACGGTCCTAGGTTAAGCAGGCACAACAATGTAAAAGAATCAAAGAGAATATGTAACAAGACTGCAAAGTTTGGCAAGGTACACTTGCCTGGGGTCCTGGCTCCAAATGTAGCTCTGGTCTCAGTGTGGTCTGCAGGTACTACTCCGGTTGCTGAAATAAACATTACCATTAGATTCAGAAAATATCAAATAGCTAGAAACGCCTGTCCTTACGTCCAATTTGGACACAGGGGCAAAAATGACAATTCCGGGCCAAAGCGGGGTCCACATGTGGGCCACTTTGCACCGAAAAGCGTGTCAGGGTCAAAGGTCTCCAAATTCACCAAACTCAGTGTCAACAGGTCAGAAATGCTGATACGAACCCAACGGAACTTCCAAAATTGGATTCCGATGTGCCGATCACAAAATCGCCCGTCCAGTGGAGCCTGTGGGGCCCACGACACACGATTTTGTCAACGTTCTCAGAATCGAACTAAACTTGGCTCACAGGACCAGCGTATTGCTACGAGTCCAATGGCGTAAGTTTCGTCTCGATCCGACGTGTGTACACAAAGTTACAGCGTATTCCAGAATCGACGGATACGGGGCGGTGTCGGTGGATACGCGTTGATTCCGGTGTGCACGCACATCCGAATTGACTTCTGCGAAATCTCACACGACCGTATCAACGTCGCGCACAGTTCGGTAAAGACCGCGTGCGACCAAGTCGTCCCGTTTGGCGGGGCGCACTCAGTTCTGGGGTGAAACGGGGTATTGTTTTTCCCGTTTTTGGATCGCGGTGTGCGATCACCACAGGACGCGATGCACCGAGCGAGTTGCACGGGCACCGAGAGGGTCATACAGTCTACGCGACGCAACTGACGGAATCGAAAACGAAATCACGAGGAGAGAGGAAACGCTACCTGAACAGGGCTCCGTGAAGTCCGATTTCTCGTGTCCGAGCGTGTCCTTCGTATCCTGCGTCCTGCTTCGTGTCCTGCGTCCCTATCTTGTGTCTGCTGCTGTGTCCAGGCTAGGGTTAGGTGCTCATGTCGGGGGTCGTGGCCGGAGGGCGGCCAAAGGGAGGCAGGGGACAGCGGGCTAGGGCACGGGGGTTCTGGGAAGGAGGAAGAAGGAGAGGGGCTCGACACGGCGGGTCGAGTAGCTTAGGGTTCCGGCCTGGGTGTTCTGGCGGAGGAGGAGGGATGTCGAGGGGTCTCCGGTGGTGGAGAGAGGAGGCAGGGAAGGCGACAGAGGAAGAAGAGAGGTCGTCGAGTTGGGGCTGCGGGTGTCGGCCACGGCGGAGGAGAGAACTAGGGTTCTGGCGGACAGGGGTTCAATGGCGACTTCGGTTCAGGCGAGGCGGGGCGGTTAAGGCTGAGGAGGCTGGGTGGAGGTGTCGGGCTCGGCGGAGGGTGATCAACGGCTGGGAGGGGGTCGTGCAGAGGGAGACGGCGGCCACGGGTCGGGGCTGGACTCGGCGGCGGGGAGTCGTGCAGAGGCTCGGGTCGGGCGGCTGGTCGCTGGGGTGATGGCGAAGTCGAGGGAGACGGAGGAGATCGGCTGCTCCGGCGGGGGGGGGGGGGGGAGGGGGTAGCCGACGGCTAGGTTAGGGTTAGGGTTAGCGTTAATTAGGAATTTGGGGATTTTAGGGATTTAGGATTTTGTTATTTTCTTTTTTTATTTTTCTTTGTGGAGAAAAACTAGAAAACATGTATTTATACATACCGAAAATTGGAATAGGGTTTGACCTAGGATTCGGGCCGGGTCAACGCTCCTTGGGCTTGGCTTCGGCTCTCATGGGGATGTCGGGCGTTGGCACGGGTTAAATTCAGTTTAATTATTTAATAGTTCTCAAGGGCTTTAAACGGATTTCCGGAGTCCAATAAATTCACGGAAAATTACCCCGTGCTCGGTTTTCCATTTTACACCATAAAATATTATTTCCATAATATTTTAATATTAATTAATAGCAATTAAAAAAATCATTTAATTGACAAAGGCCTAGGGTTTTAATGACAGAAAAATCCCAAAAAATTCCAGAAAAATTCTTGAAAAATCAGGGGGCTTACAGCTCTCCCTCATCAACTCAATCTGCGCTTGGTTTGCCTCTACCTGCACTATCTGTGCCTCAACCTGAACTCGCTGAGCCTCTGTCGACATCCTCTGAGCATCAACCATGCCCCGGTTCAATGCGAACATCTGTGCTCCATCAGCGGGCATACCTCCTGGAAACAGAATCTGTGGTAGTGGAATATCCTCCGTAACATCCGGGACAACCTCTGGATAGGTAAGGGAGGAGGACCCCCAAAAACTGCAGAAACTTTTACATGAACAAGTGAAGTATAAGGAGAAACTCCAGCTGTCTGGGTAGCAGGTCGAGAGGTGGCAGACCTCTCGAAAACTGCGGGTCCCAATCTCCGCGACCTAGTCTTCGGTGGCATCCTGAAGACAGATCGAAAGAAGAATCAATTAAGGCAAAAAAATACGATATCATCAAAGAATGACAGTAAAATTTAAATAAAGCAATTATTCAGAATAGCAAAATAAAATTAGAAATTTCCTAGTTGTGATTGAGCATACTCTCATTTATACCCTATCTCATGCTCGTAATAGTACTCTAAGTCTGAGCACTACTACGATACTGCACTAATTGTGTCCTAATCTTGCTCTTCTAGAGTCTAGACCTGCATGGGCGACCACTAAAACGTGTCACGATCCGCACCCAAAAATTGGGCATGAGCCATGGGTATGTCCAACCTACGCCGCAGTATCAGCGGTAGAACGCTGACTAGGTTTCAAAATACTAACACAACTCACAACATAACATGTCAATGATCTCAACTCCATAAGGAGGATAATGAATATGCATATGATCATCAATTCATAAGGTACTCAATCATAATAACTATAAGAAGGTAAATGGCACGATAAGATATAAAAGATATAAAGAAGTTATGACATAAGTCTAAAACACAACTCAATAACAAAAGTCTAGAGTCTAGCTATCTCAACATAAATAAGTATCAACATAATACAACCCAAGTCTCAAGTTTAGAATAATCCAATACATAAATAAACTAGGCTAAGTGTTGTCTAAACAACTGCGGGTGGTATCTCCTCTAAGAAGATTGGCTCCTTTGGAATCTCCGGGATGTAATCATCATCTACTCCTGGACCATAATGGTTTGAACAAAAATCCTCAAGATTCTCTGAAAAATGTTATCCAGTCATGATTGGAGCGAAGCACAAACACTAATAACAATTTCAATTATATTAATAAAAACTATAAGACATTGTAAGGAATACATGATGAAAGAAATATTGGAAGATAAAGAATACTGGAGAGATATTTAATCATTATATAGAACTAACCAGCAATGAACAAATATATGTGAATGCTAGAAATAAAATATACTGAAATAAAAGAATATGAATTCTAGCTAAGTGTTGTGTAATATCAGTTTACTATGTGATCGGCTTGGGACTAGATCAGGCTTGTTATATATGATTGGTTATGATACATGCGAGGTCAGGCTAACCATCTAGTTAGCTATGATGCGAGCAATAGTCAGGCTAATCATATATAACACGCTAAGAGGCATGTAAATGGTCTGGCTATATCCTACGTGATATGTGGGGTAAGCTATGATGCATGTAAAGTGGGGTATGATCATATAACTTATTAATATTTCCCCGTCCCTAGCTAGTACGATGGATTCCAATCACGACTCCTCATAACAGGTATCTATGATACTAGCCCGTGTTTCCACTATGTCGGAATCAAGTATACACTACAACTAGAATCATAGTAATGATCAAAATAATGAAAACTGTCAGAGAATGTACTAGCCTGTGGTCCTGAGTAGTATGTGAGTATCAAGGTCCAAACTAGAGTCATAAAGACCTAAATATGATTGTAAGTATTAATGAGTGATTTAGAACATTAAACATGTGTAATTGACTCTAGGTTAGAGTCCATATTTATCTATAGAGTTGACTTATAGAGTAAAACTAGCTAGTACTAACTAATGCCAAGTTATCTCTAGGTATCTCGGTCATACATTAAAGACAGTAGGAATACTAGTCAATACTAGCTAAAACTAGGTTGTCTTTAGGTTTCTAGGATATACCAGTAAGTATATACCTTATATTATCTATATGCACACCTATCTCTATATTAGTAATACCTTATCCTAGAACCCAATACCTAACCCTTGCTTACCAAGACCTTAACATAACCATACCAATAACAAACCTTACCTTAGCATCTACGATATTTTACACTATACCCTAATACCTTGGTATCCTATATGTATTACCATAGTATATAATTAATAACTTAACACTTACTATCACTATATCTATCACTTAGTCCCTCTTCTAGACACTATGATACTACATCTTAACCAATTTCTATCATCTTGACACATATCATAAATATCCAACTGATACTTGAATCTATACACCTAAAGGCTCCCTTCTAAAATACACAATCTTAGATACTTACCTCTGATGACTAAATGACTGATACCTATATCCCCTACTCCAAATAACTTGTTGGGAGAACACAGCTCCCACTGTATAGCAACCCCATGTATCCCCTTCTACCTGTCTGGTTGTTGCTGTAATATGTTTTCCCCTTCCTAACTCTACAACACATCCCTTCCCTTTACCTGAACCTGAAGTTCCATGTATCTCAAATACACAGCTGCCTCAAGCCCATTCTTACCTACTGCTATCATTCTTGCAGTGCACAAGTGTACACTGCCATCAGGGGCTTCCTACTCGATCTCCATTATGTTGTGGTTCTAAACCAATGCACCAAGGTCATATATTGAAGGCTAAAACACATATCAGTTGTTTAGTTCCAAAACCATAGGGCTGATCCCCCAAGCTCAATCCTCTGTAATGTGGGCTATACACCGGTGCAGTCCCTCCTTGGCTTATAAGATCTGTCACACTGGTACCTGAACCCTTGCTCATTGGTAGCCAGGAACCCTCCAATTTATTGCTGTTGCTGATACCTCCTAAGCACAAACTAAGCTCACTCCAAAGCCTGTACTAATCTAACCCGAGAACCAACTGATACCCACTGCACCACTCCTTTCTAAACTGAACCCAATACTTTTCTCCTCTACTGATACTAACAGAACCTCGAACACCCACACTCACAGACACTCAAACACACAGACATGAGTTCCTACTGCAAACACTAATTCACACCACTAGCTCCTGCACACAAGGAACATGACCCCTCATAAGTGTACCTCACAATTTCGGTGCACTGTTCATAATTTCGGTCACTCCTCCTTCCCTCTTGTATGTGCACAAACACACCCATACACCAAACTATCGGTGCCCACTAATATATATACACACATTTAATAACATATAAAATTACCACTCAAAATAGGTTACACCCTCTATTGGTCATTTTATCAAACACCTAGTGTAAACAAGCAAGATACCCATGATACACAACCAATCCTATTGCCAAATCCCCCAATCACAAAGAATAACATATATATACATATCAAATATAAATTTATATATATGTAATATGATTAGTTGTTATGAAAAATAGGAGAAAATACCCATAAACACCAAAATCTCAAATATACATACACAACATGAAGAAAATATTATAAAAACTAATAGAGACTCATTCTCTCCCCTTATGGCTATTCCTAAACCATAGGTGGGCTCCTAATGGTCAACAAAACCAATAAAACAGAATTTAAAATAGAGATTTCAGAATTTTACCTCTTGGGAGATGGATTCCCAATGCAAAGTCAAGGGTCCTCTAACTAAGCCTCTTCTTCTCCATGCTTCTTGTGACCTAAGCTTTTAGGCTTCTTAGATGAGAAAAATAAGAGGGATTGGAGTTTAAATTTTTGAAATTTGGTAGAGGAATAACGGGTTTGGGGAAGAACTACTTCTAGGGTTTTTCATGAGATATGAATGAACTAGAGGGAGGCTCCCTCTCTCCTATATAGGCCGGCCACATGAGGACCTAGGGCTACCAATGCATAAAGTTCTCAATGCCCTTATGGTTATTCATGAAGAGTTATTCTAATAAGTATAGTTTAATCCTAAGTCAGGGTTTAACAAATTTCTAATTAAATGGATAGGGATTAACTAGTGGATTTAAAATGTCTAGTCTAAGGTTGAGTCTAATGGTCACATCAAGTCTAGTACACCAACCCATATCATCTATATAATCATGTAACTATAAACATAATATATATTATTACAAATGACAATAATGCCCTACTCTAGAAATGTGGTAGTGATAATCTGCGAGGAATAACATACCGACTGGGTAGCCAACATAGTGCCTGTCGCCATGAAGAATAGGAAGATTTAAATCTGCATCGACTTCCGTGTTCTGAATGGGGCATATCCCAAGGATGAATCCCCCACCCGATCACTAATATAATGATCGATAATACATGTGGCTTCGAGCATATGTTCTTCATGGACGGCTGCTCAGGCTACAACCAAATCAAGATATTTCCCGACGACGAAAAGCATACGTTATTCCGGACCCCAATAGGCATATACTGCTACACGATCATGCCTTTCGGTCTAAAGAATGTAGGTGATATATACCAGTGAGCTATGAACACCATTTTTTGTGAACATCCAAGCAAGACGGTGAAAGGCTACATCGATGACATCCCCGTCAAGAGTTGCTCTAAAAAATGATCACCTCTAAGACTTGAGGATTGTGTTTGACTTAATGTGCGCACATCGTCTCAAGATGAATCCTACCAAGTCCTTCCTGGAAGTCTCCAGCGGCAAATTTTTTGGTTTTGTCATCACTTTCCAGGGTATTCATATAGACCCTGACAAGACCAAGGCCATCCTGGAGATGAGCCTACCAAAGAACCTCTGAAAACTCCGCAGCCTTCAAGGGAGGCTAACATACATCAGGAGGTTCATATCAAACCTCTCTGGACATTGTCGGCCATTCACTCATCTCATGAAAAAGGTATCTCATTTGTCTGGGACAAAAAAAGCCAACATACGTTTGACGACATCAAGGAATACCTATCAAACCCTCTTGTGCTAGTGGCCCCAGTTATGGAAAAGCCATTTCTTCTCTATATACAAGTGATGGAGAACTCTCTCGGTGCCCTGTTAGCCCAGAATAGTGATGCAGGCCACGAGCAGGCCATATACTACCTTAGCCGGATGATGGTCGACGCGGAGCATATGTACACGTTGAAAAGGAATGCCTTGCTCTAGTATTCGCTATTCAGAAAACTTGATATTACGTAGCTGGACAGACTATTCATGTAATCTCATGAGTCAACCCCCTTAGGGTCCTCATGACCAAACCAGGGGCACTCAGTTCTCGCTTGGCTACTTGGGCAATACTATTATCTCCATATGACATGGTGTTCATCCCATAGAAGGAAGTCAAGGGTCAAGCATTGGCCACTTTCTGGCAGCCCACCCGGAGTCAGAAACCTGGAAGCTCAATGAAGAGATTCCAGACGAGGCGACGGACTCCAATGTCACTACACTCGAAGCTGTTTTGCGAATATTCTTTGACGGCGCTTCAAGAGCAGGGCCCAAAGGCAGCGTTATCACTGGGGTCGGGATAGTGTTGATCTCCCCATAAGGTCTCGTCCTCAATTGTGCCTACTTTCTTATGGTGTCGTGCTCCAACAATATGGCAGAGTACAATGCCTTAATCGTCGGGCTCTAACTAGCTAAACAAGTTGGAGTAGAATACCTGGAGGCTTACGGTGATTCTTAGCTAAATAGTCAAACAGGTCCGGGACGAGTATAAAATCCAAAAAGAAGACTTGATCCCCTACCACCAAGCTGTGCTTAGTATTATCACAACTTTTGAGATATTTATCATAGAGCACGCCCCTCGATTGCAAAACATTGAGGTTGACGCCTTAGCCGGCCTCGCCGCTTCTTGGGTGGTACCAAACAATACCCATCAGCTAATCGATATGATCGACCAAGAGCTAGTTTATCCCAAAGGCAACCTACGCTTTTTCCTCAGCTATATAGCAGAGGTCGACACCGATAATCATGATTGGAGGCTTTCATTCATTGACTATGTAGGCTATAAAATTCTTTCCGAGAACCCGAAGGAGGCCACATCAATCAGGAGACTCTCCCTCCGTTTCTATTACGATATGGAGACCAAAATATTGTATCGTTGGTCCTATGATGGCCTTCTACTATGATGCTTATCGAACATAGAGGCAAAACAAGCCCTCCGTAAAGTTTACGACGGCATCTGCGGGGCACATCAACCCAGTCCGAAGCTACAAGGCCGTCTTCGGAGAATGGGCTACTACTGGCCTACGATAGTAGCGAATGTTGTTGATTATGATAGAAAATGCCAAACATGACAGATCCACACAAACTTCATCCACTAGCCCTTAGAGTTTTTACACCCAACAGTAGCATCTTGGCCGTTCGAAGCATGGGGGATGGACATCATCGGACCGATAAGCCCACCTTCGTCTAAGGGGTATAAGTTTATCCTGGCCATCACCGATTACTTTTCCAAGTAGGCGGAGATATTCCACTCGCCGAAGTAAAGACATCAAACGTGATCAGTTTCATCAAACATCATGTCGTATATCACTTCGGCTTGCCTCAGAGGATCATCCACGATAATGGTTCGTAATTCACGAGTCATGCCTTCTATCGGTTTTGTGACAAGAACCAAATCTAAAACATAGTCTCCACAGCCTAAAATTCTGCAGCAAATGGTCTAGCAGAAGAATTCAACAAAACTATCATCAAGCTCCTCAAAAAATTCGTATCTTCCAGTAAATGCGACTGGAACGAAAAGATGGGTGAATGTCTCTGGGCCTACCGTACAACTGTCCGGACAGCTACTAGTAAAATGCCATTCTCTCTGGTGTATGAAAGCAAAGTGGTCCTCCCGCTCGAGATCTAGATCCCCTCACTACGAGTGGCTCTCTCCAACCGGCTAACCGCGGACGTTAATTACCACCGACGGTTACAGAAGTTAGAAGCACTAGACGAGAAATGGCTCTTAGCTCAACAATGCATCGAGCTGTATCAGGCACATCTCCCTGGAGGCTTTAACAAACGAGTAAAACATATAACCTTCCAAGTGGGTGACCTCGTCTTAGCAGTAAGAAGATCGATGGTTATGACTCATAAAACGACCGATAAATTCTAACCCAAATGGGAGGGCCCATTCATTGTGGAAACTGTGTTCTCCAACGGCACCTACCGGCTGGCAAAATCCAATGGTGACTTGCTCATGATGCCTATCAATGGCAAGTTCCTCAAAAATTACTACATCTAAATTAGACTTGTACTCTTCTATTACCAAACTATATCATATCTTCCTGGGCACTGGTTTATGTCCACAATTATCTCTGGACTGTCGCTCTAATACACCACTCCGGCCGAGTTTGCCATATCCATATTACCTCTGAGCAAACTTTTCGGTCCTGGCCATCAATTATCGCATCCATATTACCTCTGATATTGGATTTGACCCGCACTTATCACCCGTACTCACCAAGGTACACCAGCGGTATTAAGTCTATAAAACTGACACGTCTATAACACCTATGGCAGGGCTTATTCCAAATCTATTACTTACATTAATAAGCACAGAAAGTAATTGGTCCACAAGACCTATCACGTCCATATTACCTCCAATAGGGATTATTTTTGAACTTATTACTTGCACTCTAGTGCACAATAAGTAGTAAGTCCACAAAAAATCCCCCAGTGGGATATCCTCAATGGAAGCAAACAGCCACGTCCATATTACTTCTGGCATGCTTTCTTATCCTTCCACAAAAATACCAGGATCGTACATAACCTCTCAGTATAACTACCGATCAGCTCACATCTACGTTATCCTTGAGCAATCGTCCTCACGTCCTCCTCAATAGGGCACACCCAACCAACGCCTTCCCTGACAGAGCCATAGGTAAAGTTACTACAAAATCAAAGAAAGAAGGATAGTTAGATGCCATACAGCCAAATCATGGAGGGTCCATGCGACCAAGTCATGAAGGGTACATGCGGCCAAGTCAAGACCTCCATGCGATCAAATCATGGAGGCTCCATGCGACCAAGTCACAAAGGGTGCATACGGTAGAGTCATGACCCGTGCATGCAGCCAAAAGAGACCCGCGCATAAAGCTAACGGTATGATCATGTGGAAGGATCCACATAGCGGACCTCGTACAAAGTATCTGTGTGTCCAAACTTCTCCTCCAACCCTTACCTTTTATAGGCACTTGAACATCTGGATGAAAGGTCGATGCCTCATCCTCAGCTATAGACGAAGAAGTAGGGCACTTCCCCTTATCGATAGCCTTCTTGGCCTTTGACGAGAAAGATGGAACTTTAGGGGCCATGACAAGTAGTCGGAGAAGACGGTCGAAAACAGAGGAAGTAGCGGAGACAAAGGGGAAGGCAAATCTCAGCAAAAAAAGAAAGTTCTCTCTCCTCCTCCAGACCCCTATTTATAGGCCAATAAAAGACAAGACTAACTCATCGACAAAAGTCAAGAAAGAAAGAGAGGCGCCCGGAGGAAGTGATGGTGTCCTACTAATTCTTGTACAGATTGAAACGATTGACTCCCGAGATCCGTAACCAAGGTTATACCGCGCTCCAATGTTATCAAATGACAGCGGCTGATGGTTAAATTTTTGGGGAGGCCTTATCCTTTACCGCCGTTAGCTTGGGATCCACGTGAAGAGGCAGCTCGAAATCCGAACAGAATCCACTCAAGGGTCAGAGCAAATCTAGCAATGAATGACTTGATAGCCTGGCGGCACACGTCCATGCGGTACAATGTCCATGCGACCTAAACGTCCATACGGCCCAAATATACCCCATCCATGCTTCTTATTCAAAGTATTTCAAACTTATCAGTTTGAAAACTTTGTAGGGGATCTTGCAAAAGCATAGAAAATACAGATCCATGAGGCCAACAACCATGCGCCCCACTACAAAGCTCAGCAAAAATTGGACTGTATAGTCACCATGCGGCCCAAAAAAGCTACATTCATGCAGCCTAAACAGCCGAAGCAAACCTTGGCCGCAGATGGACCTGACATGATGGCCAAATCAAGTCTTACACACAATCCTGACAAGAAGGATTCTCTGAATGCCTCAAAAGATAAAATCTCACCAAAAGACAGAAGTCTCAAGGAGTGGACAGCACCATGTGTACAACACGATAAAAGATTCCATGCGGCTCTGACCTATGCAGCTCTGGCCGCCGTGCAGTCCATGTATTCCAGATTCCATATGTCCCATACATTTTTGGCTGCATACGTCCCAGACTCCATGCATCACATGCGTCTCTGGCAGTCGTGCAGTCCATGCGTCCCATATTCCATGCGTCCCATGCAATTCTTGTCGCATGCGTCCCAGAATCCATACATCCCATGTGTCTCTGGCCGCTGTGCAGTCCATACATCCCAGATTTTGTGTGTCCTATGTGTTTCTAGCCGTACGCGTCCCAAACTTCACCTGTTCTATGCGTCCCAAATGCCATATATATAAAATCCTGCTGTTACAACTGAAGTAATTTTCTTCCACCAAATAGCGGCCATGCTTCCATTTGACCAAGTTCTGCCTACAATAGTTGAGAACCACCGAGATACTCAGCAAATAATAAAATTCCAACAAATGTCCATATAATAACGGGGCAGCCCGGTTTTGCGTGCATGGCTGTAGCTCCCTTCTGTTAAGAGGGAACACGTGGAAAACCTCCTGTTTGCCATTAAATCAAAAGGAGAACTAAAAAATCTTGATTTGATTAACAAACTAAGAAAAAGTACAGAGAAGTCCTAGAAGATAATTTAAGTACAAATTTATTTTCTGGGGGTAACGATAGAGGGTTATGAGTGTAGCAAATCTCTTTACTCCGTGGATGATCCGATGTGAAAACTCGTCTCTCTTGCTCGAGTGTAGGTTTGCCAATAGCCAGCCAGTTCTGTATGGGTGTGGTACCTTGCTATTTATAGCCACCCTGTAGTCGTGCTATGGATGCCACATATGTTCCTTCTTGGTGGCCGCATAGGGCTACTTCAATAACATGCGGTTGTAACTGTGGCTGCATGTCACGAGGAAGCTGTTATGTGATTTTAGTTTAGATATGTTGTTGATGAGATCACGGGTTTGTTATCAACCCGTTGTAGGCGTGACTTGGTCAGCTGGACACGTAGTCAGCACTAACTATGTGAAGATCTTTGCGGTTGTGACAGAAAGATCTTGTGAGTTGAAGAACGCATAACAACTAGGCCGCATGGGTCTTATAGCCGAATATGTGCTCTTATTTGGGCCTTGGTCAAATGGACACTCTAGCCGCATGTTGACGAGGCCGCATATGTGCTCTCGTCCGCCTTTGGTCTGATGGACACTTTGGCTTCATGAGGACGCATAGATTTACGGCCACATGTGTACTCTGGCCGCATATGTGTCCTGGCGGCATATGAGCTTTTATCTAACTGAGGCCACATATCATCGAGGCCGCATAATATTGAAGCCGCATAGACGGAACACGTGACATGGCTCGTTTGATGAGATCATTAATTATTAGATTTGACTCTTTATCTTTTTTCCTGTCGCCTTTTTGTAAGTCTCGAGGCCGTCAGGCCTTTTTGTCAGGCGTTGGAGAGTGTGACAAGGATCCTTTATGCGGCCTCTTGCTACTTGGTTGGTCTGGCTGCATGAAGGCTATTATGCGACTTCCGTCTGGTCGTATCTATCATATTTTATATGGCATGAGCTTTATGCGGCCTATAGTATTTTTATGCTTCTACAAGACCCCATTCAAAGTTTCTAAAATGACGAGTTTGGAATACTTTGAATGAGAAGCATGATCGAGGACTTTTGGCCGCATAGTAGAGATATGCCGTATAACTTTGTGTTGCCACATAGCACGTTCTACCAGGCTTTCAAGTTATTAAGTGAGTGAATTTGGTTCGATCTTCGAGGAGATCTCTTAGGATTCTATGTTGTCAGTTGACACAGAGTCTGAAGCATCGATTTTCGAGAAGATTAAAGAGGATCATACGGATCGAGGTATCAGGTTTATCTCATTAACCGCTTGATTCATTGTCTCGATACCTTTACGTGGTTTTAGAGCCTATAAATAGGCAGTCATGGGGAGAGAGAAATTTTATCTCTTTACTTTCTTTCTTATTTTCCTGCGAAGGATGCCGCAGGATGCTACCCTTCTCGCCGAGGAGTTTGTCAGGGGCGGTCTGGATCATTGGCCCCCGGATTCCGGTACTTTACTCGGAGGTAGGGGAGCACCACATTCTTCGTGCCGGGCTTCCATGGACACAGCGACACCCATGCACGGTCTTGCTGCATGGACGAGAAATCATCTAGAACACACGCAAACTTCTTACATAGCCTTGCCACATGGATGAAAGATCATCAGGAATATGCACATGCTTTCTTCATTAGTTTTTCGCATGGATGGGCAACCATCATGTGACAACTAAGATCTTGCCGCATGGATAAAGGTTCGACCTGGACATGTGATACCCATGACTCTGTCACATGGATGAAAGTTCGATCCGGACAAGCGAACATCATGGCTCTGCCGCATGGAAGATACCTCATACGCCAACTAGGCTCTACCACATAGACGTCAACTTTGTCTTTGTATGATGATGTCATATATTTTCCTTATGCATGCTTTGTTCCCCCTCACATGGCTCATGATAGAGCATAGAAGGATATCATAACACCCGTTGTTCAGGGTGAAGACCAACTTTATGCGATGGTTCACCAAGAATTGATCAAGACGACGAGGACAGTTTGGCAAGAACTAATCCAGGTGACAAGGATAAACATCTTGCGTTGTGTGCTGAGTTGTCCTTGTTCATGCAGCATTCCAGCTGCATTTCTCCTTTTTATGCGGTTTGCTATCGGCCGGGAGACTACGAGGTCGATGACAGGATTTAAATTAATTGTTATTCCTATCGTCGGTCTTCCCACATGATTATAGGGTGCCTGCTCCTGCTCCTCCCTTGCTATTCGTCGGTATAGATTCTTTTCCATATACTGAGGTTTGCACAATAGATGGATAATCCAGAAAGCATTAAGTTCTACTGCGGGCTCAACTTGTGTCAGTAGCAACGACAGCTCGGAGGGGCACCTGGATGGAGAAAGTTCTGATTGTAGAATTTTCTATCACCTGTACTCATGATCTTGAATATGAATAAAAATTCCAACGTGTGTACTCGTGATCTTGAATATTAATGAAAAGTTTATCTTTTTCCAAAACTTCTTTGTCGTGTTAAATGTTGTGGACTTTGGGAATTTGTTCTAGAGGTAATATGGACGTAGTACAATACCGTAGCCTTTTTAAGGATATCCCGCTAGGGGATCTTTGAAGGACCTATTATTTGTTGCGCACGTTGTGTACAAATAATAAGTTTGAAATAAGCCCTATCAGAGGTAATATGAACGTGATAGATTTTGTGGATAGTAAGGACATCCTACTCGGGAATCTTTGGTGGACCTATTACCCTTTTGTGGACTTGGGATGCGAGTAATAGATTCGAAATAAACCATATCAGAGGTAATATGGACGTAATAGATTTTGTGGATCCATTACTTTTTGTGCATGTAAGTGCAAGTAATAGGTTTGAGATAAGCACTACCAGAGATAATATGGACGTGGCAGTTTTTGTGGACTTAACACCGCTGGTATACCTTGTTGAGTACGGGTGATAAGTGGGGATGACAACCGATATCAGAGGTAATATGGAGATAGCCAAAACCCGGGAGGTTTGCTCAGAGGTAATATGGACATGGCAAACTCAACAAGAAAAAATTATTAGGACAGCGGTTCAGAGGTAATATGGACATGATCCAATGTCCAAAAAATTCACTAAGGAGTGATTTATTGAGTGTGGTCTATCCGAACATGAAGATAGACCTAAGGATTGCTTCACTGAGAAGATTGATGGGACGATAGCTTAGAGGCAATATAAACATGGCTAGCTTCTAACGGGATTAATTTTTGAGTGGTCATTGCGGGAGTGTGCGAGTGGACCTGAGGAATGCTTCACTAAGGAGACTTTGGGGATCCATCATCTATTGCGTATCTAGGACTCCTGGATACAGATGATGGATTTTACAAGAATTTGTAACGAAGGGAAAATATTTCACATAGGCACTTGCTGTGGATGAAGAACCCCAGAGTGTTGAGATCTATATCTGGGTTATCCCACTGGGGATGAGAAGAGTACAAGTATAGTTTAGACGTAGTACTTTTTTAGGAACTTGCCATTGATAGGCATCATGAGCAAGTCATCGTTGGGTTTCACTAGCCGGTATGTGCTATTAAAAAATACGATTTCCACAATGAATGGGTCCTCCCATTTAGGTTAAAAAAATTTAGTCATTTTGTGAGTCATAACCATCGGTCTTCTTAATGTTAAGACGAGGTCACCGAATTAGAACGTTCTCTATTTTACTCATTTGTTGAAGGCTCCAAAGAAACACGCTTGATACACCTATATGCGTTGTTGAGCTAAGAGCCATTTTTCGTCAAGTGCTTCCAACTCCAGTAACTGCCAGCGTTAGTTGTCATATATGGTTAGCCGGTTGGAGAGATCTACTCGTAGTGAAAGAATTTGGATCTCGAGGGGGTGGACCGCTTCACTTTCGTACACCAGAGAGAAAGGCATATTGCTAGTAGTTGTCCGGACTGTTGTATGGTAGGCCTAGAGACATTCACCCAACTTCTCGTTCCAATCATGTTTATTGGAAGACACTAATTTCTTGAGGAGCTTGATGATGGTTTTCTTGAATGCTTCTTCCAAACCGTTTGCTGTTGGGTTGTAGACAGTTATGCTACATTCTGAATCCAATTTTTATCACATAATCGGTAGAATGCATGGCTTGCAAATAGTAGACCATTGTCATGGACGATTCTTTGTGGCAGGACAAAGTGGTATATGACGTGATGCTTGACGATGTTAATCATGTTTGATATTTTGACTTCAGCGAGTGGGACAGCTTCGACCACTTGGAGAATTAGTCGACGATGGCGAGGATGAACCGATGTCCCTTGGATGAAGGTAGACTAATCGGTCCAATGATATCCATACCCCAGGCATTGAACAGCCAGGAAGCAACAGTCAGGTGTAGGAACTCTGAGGGCTGGTGGATGAAGTCTGCATGGATTTGGCACGCTTGGCACTTTCTTGCATAGTCGACGATATCCGCTACCACTTTGGGGCAATAGTAACCCAATGTCGGAGACGGTCCTACAGCTTTGGACCGGGTTGGTGGGCACCGCAGACGCCATCATGGGCTTCCCGAAGCGCCTATTTGGCTTCTGTATTCGATAGGCATCATAGCAGAAGACCGTCGTATGAGCGGCGATACAGAATTTTGGTAGCCGTATCGTAGTAGAACCGGAGGAAACGTCTCCTGATAGACGTGGCTTCCTTTGGGTTCTCGGGGAGAATTCCATAAACCGCGTAGTCAATGAATAGAAGTCTCCAGTCTTAGACATTAGTATATACTTTCGCCGCGTAGCTCAGACATAGGCAACAATTATTTTTAGGGCATACCAGCTCTTGACCGATCACCGTGATTAGCTAACGAGTATCGCTTAGGACTGCCAAGGAGGCAGCGAGGCCGGCTAAGGTGTCTGGCTCAATCTTTTGCAACCGAGGGACGTGCTCTATGAAGAATATCTAGAAAGCTGTGATAATGTTAAGCGCCTCTTGGTGGTAGGGGATCACGTCTTCGTTTCAGACTTTGTACTCGCCCCGGACCTGTTTGACTATTAGCTGAGATTCACCGTAAGCCTCCAGGTATTCTACTCCAACATGTTTAGTAAGTTAGAGCCCGATGATTAAGGTATTGTACTCTACCACATTGTTGGAGCACAACTCCGTGAGAGAGTAGGCACGATTGATGACGAGGTCGTATGGGGAGACTAACACTATCCTGACCCCAGTGATGATGCCATCTTTGAGCACTACTCTTGAAGCGCCATCAAAGAATATTCGTCACACAGCTTCATGTGAAGTGACGTTGGAGTTTGCCGCCTTGTTTGGAATCTTCTCATAGGGCTTGGAGGTTTTTGACCCCCGGGTGGGCTACCAGAAAGTCGGACAGTGCTTGACCCTTGACGGCCTTTTGTGGGACGAACACCATATCATATGGAGATAATAGTATCGCTCAGGTAGCCAAGCCGGAACTGAGTGCCCCTGGTTTGGTCTTGAGGACCCTGAAGGAGTTGACTCGCGAGATTACATGAATGGTCTGTCCAGCTGCGTAATGTCGATTTTTTTGAATAGCGAATACTAGAGCAAGGCATTCCTTCTCAACTGCGGTATACCTATGCTCCACACCGATCATCATCCGGCTAAGGTAGTATATGGCATGTTCGTGTCTTGTATCACTATTTTGGGCTAGCAGGGCATAAAAGAGTGCTCCATCGCGCATACATAAAGCAGGAAGGGCTTTTCCATGACCGGGCCATCAGTACAGGAGGGTTTGATTGGTACTCCTTGATGTCGTCAAACGCATATTGGCATTGTTTATCCCAAACAAAGGAGACACCTTTCTTCATGAGCTGGGTGAACGACCGACAATGTCTAGAGAGGTTTGATATGAACCACCTGATGTATGACAGCCTCCCTTAAAGGCCACGGAGTTCCCGGAGGTTCTTTGGCACACTTATTTCCAGGATGGCCTTGGTCTTGTTGGGGTCTATGTGAATACCTAAAATATGATAACGAAACCCAGGAATTTGCCGCTTAAGACTCCCAGAAAGGACTTGTAGGGTTCATATTGAGACGGTGTGCGTGCATTAAGTCAAACACAGTCCTCAAGTCTTTGAGGTGATTATGTTTAGAGCGACTCTTGACGGCGATGTCGTCGACATAGCATTCTACCATCTTGCATAGATGTTCACGAAAAATGGTGCTCATAGCTCGCTGGTATATAGCACATGCGTTCTTTAGACCAAAAGGTATGACCGTATAGAAGTATACACCTATTAGGGTCCGGAACGATGTATGCTTCTCATCGTCGGGAAATATCTTAATTTGGTTGTAGCCTGAGAAGCCGTCCATGAAGGACATGCGCTCGAAGCCACAGGTATTATCAATCATTATGTTCCATGATCGGGAGAGGGAATTTGTCTTTAGGATATGTCATATTTAGATCACAAAAGTCGATACAGATTCGAATCTTTCCATTCTTCTTGGCGACATGCACTATGTTGGCTACCCAGTTGAGATATTGTTTCTCGTAGATAAAGCCACTAGATATCAGCTTGTTGATTTCAGCTTCGATGGAATTTATTATGTTTGACCAGAATCATCGTTTCTGTTGCTTGACTGGTTTGGCATTCAACAAAATAATGAATTTATGGACTGCGATTTAGGGATCTAGTCCTGGCATGTCTTCGTAGCTCCATACTAAGACATCGATGTATTCTTTGACGAGTTGTAATAGGGATTCTTGGACTTTGTCGGGCAAGCTTTTTCTAAGGAAGATAGGTTTGGGGTATGATTCGTCACCGAGGTCGATTTATAATATTTCATTCTCTGTGGGAGGCTCTCGTTGTTCGAATCGCAACTCACATTACGAACCAAGGTGTTGGGCCCAAGGTTCTATCTCAAAGAGCTCAGGTGGATCCTCGTTGCTTTCCTCAAGGTCGACAGCCACCATGTTGGAGGACAGTGTTTGTTTGATCACGTCCCTGATGTTGACATCAGAGTCCGAGGCTGAAGATTCTAAAGAGTGTGAGCGCACTTTATCTTCTTTATCTGAGCCCTCGGGGGTTATATGAGGCGTTACATATCCTAAGTCAGGCTTAGTCTTATGATAGTAATCCTCGGGCTTTCCTGCAGGGGATGGAAGTCGTAAAGGCAACATTCGGCCTTTGTCGTAGTTCAACCCTTTCGTGATCTTCAGGTTGTACCCCATCTTCTGGATAAGATGCAGGGCTTATGAACTGTACTGATAGAGTGGCATTCTACCTACCTCGGATTCTGGTTCTACTTTTCTTGGGGTTAAGGACTGGGGGCATTCCACTCTTACGAAGGTGATGAGCTTATCTTCCTTCTTCCTGGGTGGGACTAAGAAATAAGAATCTTAACTAGAGTAAAGCCGGTGCACTGTGTAGGTAGTGGTCACTTGTATGTGTAGATGAAGTCCTAGACCATTCTCCTTGGAGTATAGTATACTTATATGCATATGCTCACAGTAGTTCAAAGATAGTCCTTTATTGAGAAAATAAGGTATCTTTTCTGATGAAATTACATCATCAGGGGAAGGTATGTTGACATTAGCAGATATATACTCCTCTAGCTCATCCTTCTTTCCGGCTACCCCCAGCGCAAGAGAAGGCTTTGGTGATTTTTTGTGTAATTTTACCACCAAAGGTCCGGAAGCTGCGGCCGCGGTTAGGTCTTCCTTTGGTGGTCGGCTCGACTTGTGAAGGCAAACGATCATGGGATCGAAAGACATAGATAGAGCAAAATCTTCATTTGGTGGTCGATTCGGCCTACGAAGGCGAATGACTATTGGTTTTGACGATGCTGAAGGTGTCACTACCACATTCTGAAAACAGGGGTATTTTCGATATTTTATAAATTACTAATATTATGGTATTTATATTAAATGATTTCTCGATATGGTATTTAAATTAAATAATTGCATGAGGTGTGTATTTAAATATTTACAGTGTTCATTAATATTTGAGCTGGTAGACTTGACCTAGTAGCCCACTAGACGAACACCTGACAAAATTATGGGAATTATGTATTTAATTATTTTATTTAGAATTTAATTATTGGAGGTCGTAATTAATCATCGTGATTTATTTAATCGATGCACCTTGTCGTTGCTTCAATAATTGGAGCGCTATCCTAGCTTTTGCCTTCCAACAAATTTTACAATCTTGCCCTTGACGTGCCCGCCTTCCATTCTGCCATTTTTGTAACTCATAATTATGCCCTCTTGTGCTTCATTTTAGCCGCACAATATTCGTCACCGACGTTTATTTAATTTCTGAATAAATTCCAACTTTGTATCGATGTGCGTTTCAATCAAAATTGGAGGCAATCTTGGCCTATATTCCGTGCAACCCAAATTAGGGTAATATTCTGTTCTGAGTCTTCTTCACTAATGGTATTTGTGACCCGATCTAATTTTGGCCCCATGTACTCCTAATTAATTTTAGAACACAGCTTGCATTTTATTTCTAATTAAATTGAGGATACCATTTTGACTGATTCCGTAAATCCCGATTTAATTCCAGTACCCTATTAATTAAGCCCATACCAAGCACACAACGCCCCCTCACCCTACAAAATGTCAAACACCAAATCGCCTACCAAATTTTTATTATTTTATGCGTCTGTGCAAATACCCAAATTTAAGGGGGCTAAATTATAAATTTGCCTTAGGTGTCAATACCCTATTGGTTCAACTAAATGGAGAGCCCCAAATATTTGACTAGTCAACACCTTCATTCCTACATGAATAAATCCCTCCATGTCAAATCTTGACCATCCATTAGGAGGGGTGCATCTACACCATTCATTCTCATCTCACCCCTCCCTATTTAATGTCCTATCACACCCTAAACCCTAATCCCCAAACCTAGGCAAGCCCCCAACCCAACCGTAGCCCCCTCCATTTTTATTTTTTCCTTTCTTCTTCTTCTTCTTCTTCTTCTTCTTTCTTCTTCTTCTTTCCCTTCTTTTTAAATTCAAAAAAAGGGGAGGGGGAAATACTCCACTGTTCACCAGCCCAACTCCATTCGTGTCCGGCCCTCGACCGCCACTACTTCCCTCTGCCTGATCCGACAGCCAACCCAGTAGCTCCACGACCTACTCCTCCTAGCTGCCTCACCCAGTCGGCCTCTCCACCGCGGCTTCACGAGCAACCACCACCAGTGTCATCTTCTCCGGCTCCCCTTGCTCCCTGCAGACCGGCTTTTCCCCACAGCTCCGACCGGCCGAGCCGACCCCGCTGCGAGCTCCGACTGCTCCCTGTTTCTTCCACCATCACCACCTCAAGTCTCCTCCACCACCATCGACCAACTCCGGCCCGGCCAACCTCTTCTCCGGCTACTGCCCCATCCCGAGCAACTCCACCACCCGACTCTCTGCACATCCCCGCACCGCCTGAAGCCCCGACCTGCTCTCCCCTTCATCCCTCCGGTCAGCCTGCACCCCGACCTCCATCGAGCCAACTCCTCCCTGCACTCCCCGCTCCTCCTCCATCTCCTCCACGACTCCGCCAATCCCCTCCCTCTTCTCCGGCCAAACCAAACCAGCTCCACCACCCTGTTCGTCTCTCCTCCAGCCTCGACACAGCTGGTTCAGCTCCCCTCCGGCAGCACGGCTCACCCCGTCCTCCTCCCAACCTCCGAGCTCCCTCCTTCTTCAACCTCCAACTCGAGTTGAACCACCACCACTGCCAGCTGCAGTCCAGCCCTCCCTGCCTCTCCGGTCAGCTCTCCTCCGGCGAGTCAGCCCGTCCGGCCAGTGCTCTCCGGCCAACCACCGTGAGTCACTCTCCTCTCCCTCTTCCCTCTTTTATTGTACATATACGTATGTAAATATTAATACATATTTAAACGTATATGTGTGTGTAGGTGTATGTGTATACGTGTATGTGTATACGTATATGTGTGTGTAGGTGTATGTGTATACGTATATGTGTATACGTGTATGTGTGTGTAGGTATCTATGTGTATGTGCGTATACGTGTTTGCGTGTATATAAATATGTGTATGTGTATAAATAGTGTATTTAATTAATGTATATGTATATGTATATATTTAATGTAATTGGTATATAAATTTTGTATATACTTATTTTAGTATATGTATTATTGGTATATGTATATATATATTGTATATACTTAATATATTTTCAATATATATAATTGGTATATATATAAATACTTATTTTAGTATATGTATTATTGGTATATGTGTGTGTATATATATATATATATATATATATATATATATATATATATATATATTGTATATACTTAATATATTTTCAATATATATAATTGGTATATATGTATATATATATTTAGTAAATGTATGCATTCATTAATTGGTATATATATATATGTATTTGTATATACACTTAGTATATTTTTAAAATTGGTATAAAAGGTATATATATATATTGTTCAACTAATGTATATATTATACATGAAATTAAATGGTATACATATATATTGTATATGTATTTAATTTGGTGCATGTATATATTGTAAGTATTAATGTTAGTTAAAAATAGGTATAATGTGTTTAGATGTCTATCTACTATATGACCCTAGTTGACCAGTATCATACCTGGCATAGCCCCTGAGTTATGTATTTGTGTTGTGTTAGTGTAACATCTGATGCAAATATTGTATTGTTTATTATATGTCTATAGGACTGTTGGATCCTCCAGGTGATACTCTGGAATAGGACATTGGTATTACCAGCTAAGGACCCAAGCCGAGTACATTCTCTGATTAGTTCTTGTTTATGATATCCCCTATGTTTATTGTATCTAGTATAAATATCCATATTCTCGACACGCTGGTTACACAGATTGGTGTATACGGATCTCGTCATGAGATGTTATTCCTTATTCATGGTGTAGCTTGTACAAGACTTGTTTCCTTGTTATCTTGTGCATGTACAGACACTGATTCTCGGAGAGATTTGCTACCTCCCTAGGGAATCCCGTGCCATAGCGTACCATGGTTGGATCTACTATAACAGTCAGGGGTGGAGTGTATTTTAGTGTAGATATGTGATCATATCCAACTCTACATGCATCATAGCTCACCCCACATCTCACGTCGGGTGCGGCCTGACTATTTACATGCTTCATAGTTGTAACATGTGATTAGCCTGACCTCTACATGCATCATAGCTAACCAAATGGTTAGCCTGACCTTACATGAATTATAGCTAATCATATGTAACCAGCCTGATCAAGTTCCCAAGCCGATCACATGTTAAAGCTAGTACTCACACCATTAGTCATAGTATTCTTGCTCATTGACATATTGTTTCCTTTCCTGCATTTACTTACAGTATTTCCAGTATATCCTTTATTGTATATTTCTCCTACATATACATACATCTTGTATATTTCCATCTATATACTGCTATATAGTTTATATCATTGATATAGAACTGCTATTAGAAATATACTTTGCTCCTTCCTGACTGGAAAACATTTTTCAGACTATGCCTAGAGGACTGGTATCCGACACTTGTGGACCACAGGGTGAGTAGCTGCAGTCTTGGACTTAGTAGTTTAGTCGTGATTTCGGGAGGTCTAGCGGGAATCACTAGTTCTAGTTAGTTTCTCAGTTGTCTATTTTTGGTACCGGATTTGTCTTCGGCAATCTTATTTGAGACTTGGATTATGTTGAGTTTGATTATTTATAGTTTAGACTTGTGTTGTATTCTTATTTATTTCTTCGATTCTTATCGTGCTGTAGTTATGTGATTGAGTATGTTGTTTATTTATATTGTGTTATCCATGTCTCCTTATGGAGTTGGATACTAGTGTAAGATTATTTAGATAGTGCTTGACCTAGACAGCGTTCTACCGCCGATGCTGCGGCGTAGGCTGGACGTACCCACGCTCTCGTACCCCTATACCGGGTGCGGGTCGTGACAGAAGGTACCAGAGATTCAGGTGCCTTCACGTGTGATTTGACGATGAGGGGTGGCCGCATCGGGAGTGCGAGCCTTGAGGCGGATTCTCAAGGGCTTCTCGGGTGTTGTTGTGTCCTCGGCTTCATCGTCAACCTCATTGCCACCTTTATCTTGGCGGACTTTCTTGTAGAGGATCGAGTCAGAGTAGTAAATCTCAATTCCCTTAAACGGATCAACATCAGCGAACTCCTTCTTGAAAAACCATGTTCGTCTACATATTTTAGGTACTGGTGGATGGTGGACGGCACGGTCCTGTGTTCATGTATCCACGGACGCCCCAACAAAACGTTATAGGATGTATCTACGTCTATGACATAGAAGATGACTTCTGTTTTTAGGTCGTCGATCTGGCATTTCAGGCAGATTTTCCTAGAGGGTAACTCCTTCCTTTGTTGAAGCTATTGATGGTGGTATTGGTGGCCACTAGACGATGCATCGGGATCACCAGGGTCTGAAGCAATCTTCTCGGGATGATGCTGATCGATGATCCTGGGTTAATATGCATCCAGTCCACCTTGACGTTGCTAATATATCTTGTATAGTACAGGGCCGATCGTGCCTATTATTTTTTAGAAATATGTCATGTTGCGAGAAAGTGATATTGGATATCGCATCCATGGCGTTGTTGCAATATGGACAAGCAGCAGGATCTTCGGGTGGTGTCTTGACTTGCGCCTTGTAGCTATCAGTATTCTGTAATGCCTCACTAAGGGCAGCCCGAGTGTCTTTGAGAGCCACAAAAACTCAAATAGCAATAATTTCGCCAGAGTGTTGGTTAATTGAGCTACGATATCGAAGTTATAGGATATTTCCAGCCCTTGTGGTGCATCCCTGTGCAACGGTTTATCAAAGCAAGTTTTCTTCTGTTTAGACTTTTCTGTTGGGGGGCTGATATGGTCTAGGACCAGTGGTGGTAGGCATAAAAATTGGGGGCGTATTGATATGCTTTGGTTGGTACATTATGCCTGACCTTTTTGTACCTGCTGCCTGCTCTTCAGCCGAGGAGGAAACTGTGTAACAGGATTTAGATTTTTACCCTTGGACTTGGCGGTAGAGGATGTCGTCGATTGTGTCAAGTCTGGTACGAGGTCAGGATGGACCCACATAACTTCCTCACGTGGTGTGGCAAGAGGTATTAGCCCGACCGTTTGGTCACGAGCTGGTGGAAGGTTGACCACCTCCATAGTTGTCTTTGGGACTGGGACCACTCTGTCTTGGGCTTCTGTCGGTGAAAAGTTGCCAAATTGGAGGGACACCATGTTGGCGTCGACCGTCACATTATCGAAGTCCAAGGAAAGGCCTTGGTATCGATCAGGCATTGGATATACCACTTCAGGGTATTGAACTCCTGCGTTGGGTGTGGACGTATCGGTGGAAGTGATAATACTTTGGGTTGTCCATTTCCTCCTCTTCAGACTGACGTCTGACATCGGGGAGCCAGATTTTGCCTCCCTGCATCAGCATGTCTAAGATGGGTTTGACATCACTATCTTTGAAAGAGTAAGTCTCCTTTAGTTTTGGAGCCTCTGCCTGCTTTTTCTCAAGCTTCTTGGTCAAGGTAGCGACCATAGCCTGTTTTCTCTTTCCATCACGGCTGCTATTACCGTCGTTATTGTTATTGATGTTGTTGGGGTTGGGACATTTCCCTTTGTCTTCAGTGGTAGGGATATGGATTCCCAAGTTTCAGGCGTTCTTCAGCTTCTTCTCAGCGTTGACAACGCTTACGATGAATAACGTCTAGTCTTTAAACTGGGTATCATCCATCCAGAGGCTGACTGCCGAAAGTAGGTTCCTCTGGCACATTTTTATTAGCGTCGCTTCGGGATTGCCAGGGGGCAGTCAGTGTTGTCTGTCGGAATCGTTCGATATTGTTACGAGTGAGCTCCTTTTCTTCCTGGGAAACATCCATCTGGGAAGACATCATCATATCATGTCCTGTCTCATAGAATCTTTCTAAGAAAAGACTCTTGAGATCGTCGAATAATGATATGCAATTATCCGGCAGGCTACAGAACCAGTCGAAGACTACTTCCGCCAATGCCCTGACAAAGAGCCTGGTAAGGATGGCATCATTGCGGGGTAGGTGCCATGTTGCTGTCTCAAAGTAGCTAATGTACCGATGAGGGAAGGACTTTCTGTCAAACTTGTCTATGTTGAAGGTCTTATACCTGGGCGGGTACGGTACGTCCCTCCATTCCAGTGGGTACGGTTGGCGTAATCCAAGATCGTGGAGTGAGTTCCGATTATCGATGGAGTCTAGTCGAGCTCGGAGTTCTTGGACCTCTTTTATTGCTTTCTTAGCCTTGACTACTGCTGAAAGGGCTGAGGAACCCGGTTGGGGAGGATTGCCTCCCACAGATGGAGCGGTTGTGTTTGAATCCACATTGGTCCCGGGATCAAAGTTAGCTGGTGCAGAGGTCCTATTAGGGAAGCACAGGGATCAAGCAGGATACGATTATTTAGATAGAACAGATTGGAAGGAAGATGAGTCATAGTCAAATATGGATGAGATCCTATACTCTAATCCTAATTGCAGGCTTGCTCGGTACAGTAACGTAACTGAGACAATATGCTCTTGACCTGCATGGGCCACCACAAAAATATGTCACGCCCCAGTCCCAAAAATACGTAGGACTAGGACACGTAAGCATGCCAGCCGCATGTATATGGCAACTCCAATATATGGAAACCAAAATCCACACGTACGCTATAATATGAATATCAAATCCACAAGTGGTATAAATCTATCACAAGTCACAGGGTATAATCCAAATTTCATCCACGAAAATCAATATAAATAAATAACCAGTATCTATGAAACTAGATCTCAATAAGAAGTATCTAAGGATGATAGTTGGATGGAAACAAATCCACTACCAACTCGAATAGAAAAGTGCAACACAATAAATGCAATATAAGAATACCAGCTCATAATCACGAGCTCGAAGAAAAGACGTCCTCGAAATTATGTAACCATCCGAATCTGCGCTCCTGCGAATACTCATGGACAGATACACCTGGAAGGGCTAGGTCCTTAGAGGGACGTAACAAGATACATAAAAGCATGCCAATAAAGTACTGAAATAAATATCCAATGGGTTGCCTAACCGTCTAAGTGAATGCAGTTTAAGAACAACTTTTCCAACGCATGGGCTATCTGGCTAAAATGGGATTGGCATGGTTCTCTTGGAGATCCATGGGCCTACAAAGCATGTCATCTTTTGAATGGCAGAGGCCGCCTAATAATAATATAATATATAGTGGTCATCATGACCGTGTACCTCCGATCGAGCGTACGGGTTACACAAGGAAAGTGCAACGGAGCCCACACGCCTTACTTGTTGTTCTCTCCACCCCATGCTCTAAGCATGTCACATCCATGACATGATAATACCTCCAATAACTGCCAAGTCTACTAGCATGCAAAGTTTCTAACAACAGTTATTCCTAACGCACAGCCCACACGTACAGGAGGCCAAACCCTGCACGCAAGTTCGTGATCTATATGAGACTCATAACTCGTGTAACAACTGTGTCATGGCCAATGAAACCTAATGATGCTTCATGATAATGGGGTGGTCTCATAAACAAGGTCAATGCATATACATAATAAAAACAATTACGATGACACCGTCGTTGCACCCAAGTTTCCTTGGACGCGCATTTTATATAGCAGTTAAAATATATGAACTAAAGATAGAAAATAAAGATGCATGCAACATATGGAATATGAATAACAGTACAATGGCAAGGTATACTTGCCTGATAAGAAAGCTACGATGTACCAATAACCTGCTCCAGAAGTCGCGCAGAACAATCCAATATCCTACGTACATATAATATAATATAATACAATCATTAGTCATTACACTAGTACAAACACAACCATATTTATATTGGACTCGGGGGTACACTAGGGGTGGCACTAGTTATCTAACACTGTCAAATACGCATTAAATTATGCGGGTGTCACATCTTCAAGTGTTGTACACCATCAATAAGTCAATCTAACATGTGTCTAAGCCAGTACGTTAATGTACACAAGACAGACAGTTCATAAGTTCTTAGGGTCAATATGGTCAAGGTAAGTACGGGACAGTCCACCGTGTCCTAGGGTCGTATAATAAATACATATATAGTCATAATTTAGCATTTAATTACATATATATCCATATAATTATATAATAATAACCATAATTTATTTACATACCTATTTGAATATATTTAATAAATATATATATATATGTACCATGAATATTATACATATACCAAATTGAACAGTATACGCTTACGCGTATGTATGTGTGTACAAGTTGGGTTCACGAACTCAGGGTCCGATATGAGCTAGCAGTCATAAGCAATAAGCATGTCTTAATAACATATACACAAGCACACATACGAAATAATAAAGGAGGGACAGGTTTGAACCTCGGGATACGCGCACAGGCATGACGATGACGATGATGAGGTTGACGACGATGACGACGAGGGTGACGATGAGGGTTATGATGATTGAGGTTACTATGAGAAGATGAGATGATGATGGGTTAATGATGATGTTGATGATTGGAGGTGATGATGATGGTAGTTAATTAGGTTTATGGTGGTTAGGGTGTTAATTAGGTTAATGATGATAGTGGTGATGACGAGGATGGTGACTGGGATGATGGTGATGACGAGGACGATGATGTGGATGACGACTATGATGATGATGGGGTGATGGTGATTACGAGGACGATGATGTGATGATGACTAGGATGATGTAGATGATGATGATGCATGGTGGTGATGATAATGGCAATGGTGATGGTGATGATAATGTATAGTGGTGATGTTAATGGTGATGAGGTGATGATGGGGTGGCTGCTCCGGCTAGGGGAAGTCCGGCCAGTTGGGGGAGGTTCGGCCAGAAGGAGGAGGAGGTGAGGAAAAGCTCAGGGCTGATGTCAGTAGGAGTGGAAGAGGACCGTGGTGGTGATGGGTGGTGGACAGGGTGGTTCGAGGTGGAAGAAGGAGAGGTGGTGTGGGTGCTGGAGGTGTGGGTGCTGCCGGCGGTGAGCAGGCGAGGGAAGATGGTCGTGTGGAGGAGTTTCACCGGAGACGAGGAGAACGGGGAGGAGGAAGAGGAAGTCGTGCGGAGGAGTTTCACCGGAGACGGGTGCTCGGGTGGACGGACTGGTGGTGGGTGTTGGAGGTCGGGAAGAAGAAAGACGAGGACAACGGTGGTGGTCATGATGATGGTGGCATTGCTGGTGGCGAGGTGGAGATCTGAGATGGGAGGGAGGTTGTCGAGGAGTCCAGCGGGGTCGGGTCGGCTCCGACGTCGGTATAGCGGCTCTCAGGAGGTGCTGGGGGAGATAGATAAGAAGAGCGGGAGAGATGGTGGTGCAGTTCAAGTCCGGCTGGTGCTCCGGCCTTTGCGCAGGAAAGAAGAGGAAGAAGGAAGGGGCGAGGTCGTGCACGTGAGCGGTGGAGGAAGGCGGGGGGACGAGGCTGCTCCGGCGGGGTGGCTCATCGGAGGATGGTCGGGGTGACTGGAGCTCCGGCTGCAGGAGGAATGAGACGGTGAACAGGGAAAATGGAAGGGGGTGACTTCAGCTATGTGGGGTTGGGTGTTTTGATGTGGGAACAAATATAGGAAGAGGATTATTTATACATGTGGAAATTGGGTTTTGGTTTGACCTAAAAGTTTGGGGCTTGGTCAACCCTTCTTGGGGTGGGCCTTGGTCTCATATGAGGGTGTTGGGGCTATAAATTATATGGTTTAAAATGCAAGGATGTGGTTTAAATGAGGCGGCGATATTGTGCGTTTGCACATTACCAAAATTATGGGAAAAATTTATATGAAGGGAAAAATAGATTTTTTTTGATGTATTATTCAATGGTGTGGACACCTCAATTCATTTTTGCATAAAAATGCCCAACAATTGGGAAAATTGCACAAAAATGAAAATTGAATTTAATTAATTAAATTCAGTGTGCATGGTGTTCTGGAATTAATTAAAGGTACATGGGTATAGAATTAGGTGGGACACAGGTGTCATGGGCGTAGAGGATTCAGTGTAAAATATTATCCTGAATTTGGTGTACACAAAACGGTCAAGATTGTATCTCCAATTTTGATTAGAATACACAAGGGTACAAAGTTAGAATTTACTTAGAATTAAGAAATAATGTCTATGACGTTTATTGTGCGACTAAAATATAGCATAAGAGAGCATAATTATAAGTTACACCGAGGTCAGAATAGCAGGCGGGCATGTCTAGGACAAGGGTATAAAGTTTTTAGGAAGGCAGTGGCTAGTGTAGTGCTCCAATTATCGAAGCAACGGTAAGGTGCCCTATGTGACATATATATTATATAATTAAATAAATAAAAGATGTTCTATTTCTATTTGGGTTCAAACTAGCCCTAATTTCACTATCTAAGCAAGTAGGCCTAATTTTGGAGGAGGGGGTTTACAATCTACCCAACTTAAAATAATTTCGTCCTCGAAATTAAAATAGGGTAGGGTTCTCTCTATCTAATATCACTTGATCACTATCCAAAAGAATTCTCCTCAAGTTAACAATGTGATTTCTACCCATTAGAATTTATCCATCTATCACATAAGGCTATACATCTAAGAAAACTATTCCTCAAATTATTTAATCATGTTATTCAATCCTCCAAAGTTTTATCACTAAATATATCATCTATGATATGCCCTTAATCAATTATAAAAGAGAGTCACCAAGTTATATGATTAGCCTATGGGGTATATCTAGTACTATCAGTGTATCAAACTTATACCAAGCACAAGGTTTCGTCTTTCCAAAATAAGGGAAGACGAAAAACAATAATAAAGAGTTCAAGGAGGAGGTAATAGAATAGAAGTATGAGAATCAAAGCGTTTAAGAATTCAAATGGGAATTGTCAAGGCAGTTGTGGATTAAAATACTATTTGGCAATTTCTTATTCGCATGCTCACATTGGTGTAGTTATCTACTTGATATGATGTGCTCCGACATATCTATAGGACAAATATATATGTCTACTAGTCAACTATATATCTCAATCCACGTAAAGTAGTATTACGAAGGGAGAACCAAATATACTAAGGTTAGCTAGACCTTAATACATAGATTCTGATTAGACAATGCATTAGTAGGCATCCCCAATAATACAATATCATGATCAAACTCGATAAAAGAATAAGCTTGCAAAACTAGGCTATAAAATAGCAGCATAGGTCGAGGTAGTACAGAAAATATAAGTACGCTAGATTATGGTGAGAGAAGGTACACAATAATTCAAGTTCACAAAAGGTAAGACTCTACAGTCTCTACAGTTGTCATACTAACTCCTTGTCTAAGTCGTTAGTCGACAAATAGGGGTATGGACCTCTAAGTTCTACTGTCTGAATAAACATCATCTTCTTATGCAGGTCTAAAGTTGGTGTCATTCAATTATACTTCATCAATTGGTTAAGAGGACTATGTGATACTATGTTGTGAGACATACTACCCATCTTAAAAGAATTAACTAATGTTGTATTGTCTTAAGGATATAGTAGAAACTCCTGTTAAGGTCTACGAGAAAGGGTCTTGGTACTTATTAAGGTATCCTATTACAAAACTCCATAGGTAATGGTCATCTCATGTCTTAATCATAGTGTATATAGAACAAGTGTCAATAGTAAAATGGAAAAGCTACTGGCCTTCAGGGAAAAGAGGACATAACTCGCATCGAGGTGGGGGTAAAAATTACGTGATCTCCAACTAGAGGATATCATAATCTAATTAACAAATCAACTACCAGGTTCTAACTACAAGGCACATAATTCCAACATTTAATATTATAATTATAACCCTAGCAAGCTATATATCCTAACATAAGGCATTCACTTGGTCCTACAATCAGAAAGGTCAGACAGCATGAATTGAAAGATAAGAGGAAAAATTTAGTCGTCACACTAATAGTGACTGTCAAGGTTTCAGAGGAATGATATATGAAATTAAAATAGAGAGAAAATAATATCATGGTTGTCTAAGGGGAAGGGGGTATGCTAATCTCCGTGTTTGAGGCGAGAAACTAGGGGAATGTTATTTTATTCTTCATGGCTTCCTAGAGTACTATCTGCTAATACTAAGACAATGATCAAAATGTATAGTTCTATAATACTATCTCACCATACAAGTTAGGCTTGCTCCTAATATTCAACCTTGGATTTCTAGTGGTCCCTTAATACTAGGGTCAAATAATATGGTTAAATTTTTAACTAACCATAGTAGTGTCTATACTACTCTTAGGTCATTCATAATTACATCAAGGGTAATGGTAAACCATCTATAGATAAGGAATGCTAGGGTTCACTAGATTTTCTAAACTTAGTGATGTGTCAAAACTCTAGTTGTATTCTTGGTAGGTGTGTTACCCTAATTATCATTCTAACAACAAGGGTTCCTATATTCTAGAAGAAGGCTATACTCAAGAAACTATTAGGGAAGCACAGGGATCAAGCAGGATACGATTATTTAGATAGAACAGATTGGAAGGAAGATGAGTCATAGTCAAATGTGGATGAGATCCTATACTCTAATCCTAATTGCAGGCTTGCTCAGTACAGTAACGTAACCGAGATAATATGCTCTTGACCTGATAGGCCACCATAAAAATATGTCATGCCCCAGTCCCAAAAATACGTAGGACTACGACACGTAAGCATGCCAGCCGCATGTATATGGCAACTCCAATATATGGAAACCAAAATCCACACGTACGCTGTAATATGAATATCAAATCCACAAGTGGTATAAATCTATCACAAGTCATAGGATATAATATAAATCTTATCCACAAAAATCAATATAAATAAATAACAAGTATCTATGAAACTATATCTCAATAAGAAGTATCTAAGGATGATAGTTGGATGGAAAAAAATCCACTACCAACTCGAAAGGAAAAGTGCAACACAATAAACGCAATATAAGAATACCAGCTCACAATCACGGGCTTGAAGAGAAGACGTCCTCGAAATTATGTAACCATCCGAATCTGCGCTTCTGCGAATACTCATGGACAGATACACCTGGAAGGGCCAGGTCCTCAGAGGGACGTAACAAGATACATAAAAGCATGCCAATAAAGTACTAAAATAAATATCCAATGGGTCTCCTAACCATCTAAGTGAATGCAGTTTAAGAACAACTTTCCCAACACATGGGCTATCTGGCTAAAATGGGATTGGCATGGTTCTCTTGGAGATCCAGGAGCCTACAAAACATGTCGTCTTTTGAACGGCAGAGGCCGCCTGATAATAATATAATATATAGTGGTCATCATGACCGCGCATCTCCGACGGAGCGTACGGGTTACACAAGGAAAGTACAATGGAGCTCACATGCCTTACTTGTTGTTCTCCCCACCCCATACTCTAAGCATGTCACATCCAAGTCTACTAGCATACAAAGTTTCTAACAACAGTTATTCCTAACGCACGGCCCACACATACATGAGGCCAAACTTTGCACGCAAGTCCGTGATCTATATGAGACTCACAACTCGCGTAACAATTGTGTCACGGCCAATGAAACCTAATGATGCTTCATGATAATGGGGTGGTATCATAAACAAGGTCAATGCATATACATAATAAAAATAATCACGATGACACCGTCAATGCACCCAAGTTTTCTTGGATGCACATTTTATATAGAAGTTAAAATATATGAACTGAAGACAGAAAATAAAGATGCATACAACATATGGAATATGAATAACAGTACAATGGCAAGGTATACTTAACTGGCAAGAAAGCTGCGATGTACAAATAACCTGCTCCAGAAGTCCTGCAGAACAATCCAATATCCTAAGTACATATAATATAATACAATACAATCATTAGTCATTACACTAGCACATACACAACCATATTTACACTGGACTCGGGGGTACACTAGGGGTGGCACTAGTTATCTAACATGGTCAAATACGCGTTGAATTACGCGGGTGTCACATCTTCAAGTGATGTACACCATCAGTAAGTCAATCTAACATGTGTCTAAGCCAGTACATTAATGTACACAAGGCAGACAGTTCACAAGTTCTTAGGGTCAATATGGTCAAGGTAAGTACGGGACAGTCCACCGTGTCCTAGGGTCGTATAATACATACATATATAGTCACAACTATTATTTAGCATTTAATTACATATATATCCATATAATTATATAATAATAACCAGTAATTTATTTACATACCTATTTGAATATATTTAATAAATATATATATATATATATATATATATATATATGTACCATGAATATTATACATATAGCAAATTGAACAGTATACGCGTACGCGTACGCGTACGTATGCGTGTACGAGTTGGGTTCATGGACTCAGGGTCCGATATGAGCTAGCAGTCATAAGCATTACGCATATCCTAATAACATATACACAAGCACACATACGAAATAAGAAAGGAGGGACAGGTTCGAACCTTGGGATACGTGCATAGGCATGACGATGCCGATGATGAGGTTGACGATGATGACGACGAGGGTGACGATGAGGGTTATGACGATTGAGGTTACTATGAGAAGATGAGATGATGATGGGTTAATGATGATGTTGATGATTGGAGGTGATGATGATGGTAGTTAATTAGGTTTATGGTGGTTAGGGTGTTAATTAGGTTAATGATGATAGTGGTGATGACGAGGATGGTAACTGGGATGATGGTGATGACGAGGACGATGATGTGGATGACGACTATGATGATGATGGGGTGATGGTGATTACGAGGACGATGATGTGATGATGACTAGGATGATGTGGATGATGATGATGCATGGTGGTGATGTTAATGGCAATGGTGATGGTGATGATAATGTATGGTGGTGATGTTAATGGTGATGAGGTGATGATGGGGTGGCTGCTCCGGCCAGGGGAAGTCTGGCCAGTTGGGGGAGGTTCGGCTAGAAGGAGGAGGAGGTGAGGAGGAGCTCAGGGCTGATGTCAGGAGGAGAGGAGGAGGACCGTGGTGGTGATGGGTGGTGGACAGGGTAGTTTGAGGTAGAAAAAAGAGAGGTGGTGTGGGTGCTGGAGGTGTGGGTGCTGTCGGTGGTGAGCATGCGAGGGGAGATGGTCTGCAGGCGGCTCGGTGACGAGGAGAACGGGGAGGAGGAAGAGGAAGTCGTGCGGAGGAGTTTCACCGGAGACGGGTGCTCAGGTGGATGGACTAGTGGTGGGTGTTGGAGGTCGGGAAGAAGAAAGACGAGGACAACCATGGTGGTCGTGATGACGGTGGCATTGCTGGCGATGAGGTGGAGATCTGAGATAGGAGGGAGGTTATCAAGGAGTCCAGCAGGGTCGGGTCAGCTCCGGTGTCGGTGCAGCAGCTCTCAGGCGGCGCTGGGGAGATGGAGAAGAAGAGTGGGAGAGAAGGTGGTGTAGTTCGAGTCCGGCTGGTGCTCCGGCCCTTGCGCAGGGAAGAGGAGGAAGAAGAAAAGGGCGAGGTCGTGCACATGAGCAGCGGAGGAAGGGGTGGCGACGAGGCTGCTCCGGCGGGGTGGCTCATCGGAGGATGGGCGGGGTGACCGGAGCTCCGGCTGCGGGAGGAAGGAGACGGTGAACAGGGAAAAAGGAAGGGGTGACTTCGGCTAGGTGGGGTTGGGTGTTTTATTGTGGGAACAAATATAGGAAGAGGATTATTTATACATGTGGAAATTGGGTTTTGGTTTGACCTAAAAGTTTGGGGCTTGGTCAACCCTTCTTGGGGTGGGCCTTGGTCTCATATGAGGGTGTTGGGGCTATAAATTACATGGTTTAAAATGCAAGGATGTGGTTTAAATGAGGCGACGATGTTGTGCGTTTGCACATTCCGAAAATTATGGGAAAAATTCATATGAAGGGAAAAAATAGATTTTTTTTTTCATGTATTGTTCAATGGTGTGGACACCTCAATTCATTTTTGCACAAATTCATATGAAGGGAAAAATTCATATGAAGGGAAAAATTGCACAAAGATAAAAATTGAATTTAATTAATTAAATTCAGTGTGCAAGGTGTTCTGGAATTAATTAAAGGTACATGGGGATAGAATTAGGTGGGACACAAGTGTCATGGGCGTAGAGGATTCAGTGTAGAATATTATCCTGAATTTGGTGTGCACAAAACGGTCAAGATTGTGTCTCCAATTTCAATTGGAACACACAAGGGTACAAAATTGGAATTTACTTAGAATTAAGAAATAGCATCTGCGACGTTTATTGTGCGACTAAAATGTAGCACAATAGAGCATAATTATAAGTTACACCGAGGTCAGAATAGCAGGCGGACATGTCTAGGATAAGGGTATGAAGTTTATAGGAAGGCAGTGGCTAGTGTAGTGCTCCAATTATCGAAGCAACGGTAAGGTGCCCTATGTGACATAAATATTATATAATTAAATAAATAAATAATGTGCTATTTCTATTTGGGTTCAAACTAGCCCTAATTTCACTATCTAAGCATGTAGGCCTAATTTTGGGGGAGGGGTTTACAATTATTGTGTAGGTCCAGGGGTTTACTACCCCAAGCTTGGGGAGCCCCTTGTGGTTCCAAGGAAGAACTACCCCAACGGCTAACAGCTTCTTCCTCGAGCAGTGCCCTAGAAAATTCCTTCCATGAGTCCTGTTGTCGGTCCTCCTAGTAGTCTTCTTCTCAATGCATTAGTCGAGAGTGACGAACTGGAGGTGCTGGACTTCTTTTCTCCTTTGGTGGAGGGGAACTTTTGAGCCAAGTAACATGCGGCGATGGGCAGCTCCTCCCCCTCTGGTGCTTGCACATGACCTCCGGATTTCTGCCGGGCAAGTATCTTCTGGTGCAGTCGTTGGAAGGCCGACTGTCTGTTTGTGGGCGTTGTTGCTCCGTTGCAGCAGCAGTTAATGATAATCTTGGCAAAATGATGCCCTGGAGAGGATATTTCATCGGCTGTAGTTGTTTCCCTCATTTTATGCTTGTGATTGATCATGTTGCGCATGTTGAGAGAGGGTTGTTCCACCTTTGCACCCTTTTGTGGGCCCGGGTAGATCGAGCGCACGAGTGTGTAGGTGTTGTGTTTGCTCCTGGATCCGAGGTTGGTACAAGAACTTGCCTCAGATCGTTGGTGGAAGACTTTTGAGACCGACCATGTCCATTTGCCACTGGGGACTGGATGCATGGGGCAGTCTTATATAATTTTCTATCATGGGCCCGCGTAATGATTAGAAGTGCCCTCTGATGGTCGGCTGACTGGATAGTTGTCTGAGCTTGGTGGGCTCGCACTGTCCCGGACCTTTTTGACTTAGCACCCGCGGGCGCATAGTATGCAGAGTCCAAGTTTGGATTTTTGTCATTCTTATTGGGACGCATAGATTATGAGTCACATGAGATACGATCGAAGACAGAAATTATGTTGTTGTCTGGGCCGCATTGGGACGTCTTCCTGCGGCTGTGAGCTGAGGCTGTGAGCTGAGGCTGCCTGAGGCCGTCTGCTAGTCTTATGCGGCCTCCTTCTTGGCCGCATAGAACTTGCTTCAGCCCCAGAATGTTTGGTATCATAGAATTTTCCTTTACTAGAGTCTGGGCGATGAGTAGTTTCCACGTCGGGTATGGAGGTCGCATGGACGTAGATTTCTTGGGTGCATACATGGCTGTCACCAATAGGGTGAGCGGTTAGAAGCGGAAGCGTCCCCTCCGTAGTTGGACGAGGCACAGCAGCCTTCTCTACCCATTGTTTGCGGATCACCTTGGGCTAGGCTAGCCTTGAGGAAGGACTGAAACTTCCTTCCGAGAGCATGTCCTTGAATACTTGCTGGTCGAAGCGAACCACCATCATATTTTGCGTCGAGCCGAGCTTTGACGCATCGGACTGTGCCATTGACTTCTCAACAGAGAAGAAGTACGTCCCCAGCAGAGTCGCCATTGTATTTGCCATTAAATCAAAAGGAGAACTAAAAGAACTTAATTTGATTAACAAACTAAGAAAAAATACAGAGAAGACCTAGAAGACAATCTAAGTACAAATTTATTTTTTGGGGGTGACGATGGAGGGTTAGGAGTGTAGCAACTCTCTTTACTCCGTGGATAATCCGATGCGGAAGTTCTTATCTCTTGCTCGATATAGGTTTGCTAATAGTCAGCCAGGTCTGCATGGGTGTGATACCTTGCTATTTATAGCCGCCCTGTGGACGTGCTATGGATGCCGTATATATTCCTGCTTGGTGGCCGCATAGGGCTACTTCAACAGAATACGGTTATAACTGTGGTCGCATATCATGGAGAAGCTGCTACGTGAGTTCGGTTCAAATATGTTATTGATGAGATCTTGGGGTTGTTAACAACCCATTGTGGGTGTGACTTGGTCAGCTGGACACGTAATCAGCACCAATTATGCGAAAATCTCTGCAGTTGTAATGGAAAGATCTTGTGAGATAGAGGCCGCATAATAACTAGGCCGCATGGGTCTTGTAGCGGCATACATGCTCTTGTTTGGGCCTTGGTCGAATGTCCATGTCACGATCCGTACCCAGAATTTGGACATGAGTCGTGGGTACGTCCAGCCTACGTCGCAACATCGGCGGTAGAACATTGTCTAGGTCTCAATACTACTAAACATAACTCACAAGATAACATGTCAATGATCTCAACTCCATAAGGAGGACAATGAATAATGCATTGATCAACAATTCATAAGATACTCAATCACAATAACTATAGGAAAATAATGGCAAGATAAGATATAAAAATATAAGGAAGTACCGATATAAGTCAAGCACAATAACCCAAATACAACAATAATCTAGAGTCTAGCTAACCCAACATGGATAGTCTCAACAATAATATAATCCAAATCTCAAGTTTAGAACAAATAAATACATAGATAACTAGACCAAGGAGCTGTCTAAACGACTGCGGGAGGTGTCTCCTCTAAGAAGAGTGACTCCTCTAGAATCTCTGGTGTGTAGTCTCCCTCTACTCCTGGGCAATAGTGAATATGACAAAAATCCTCAAGATCCTCTGAAAAATGTTATCTAGTCAGGATTGGAGCAAAGCACAAGCAGTAAACGACAGTTTTATTTATATTGACAAAAACTATAAGATAGTGTAAGGAAATACATGATAAAAAAATACTGGAAAAATAGGAATACTAGAGATATGTAATCAGCAATAGTACTAACTAGCAATGAACAGATATATGTGAATGCTAGAAATGAGTGAACTAGAATAAAGAAATAGAAATTCTAGCTATGTGTTGTGAAATATCAGTTTACTATGTGATCAGCTTGGGACTAGATCAGGTTTGTTATATATGATTGGCTATGATACATGTGAGGTCAGGCTAACCATATGGCTATCTATGATGCGAGCAATAGTCAGGCTATGTAAAACCCCTATTCCTAAAAACCGTATATACCCTTTAATTATTAATTATTAATTTAATTGTAGTAATTAGTGGCTAATTAGGAAAAATCGATTTTTATTAATTTTTATTTTAGGTGTTGGTGCACTTAGGGGATTTATGGGGCCATTAGGAATTTTTCTGAATTTATTTCATGTAGGAGACCCCTTGAGTAGTTGCTAGCTTAACGGTGTGCATTAATATAAATCTAGAATTTTTCTATGAGTATATATATATATATATATATATATATATATATATAAAGAAAAAGGAAAAGGAAAAGAAAAGAAAAGAAAAAGAAAAAAATATTACTTAACTATTAATAACCATATATCAACAAACCTATTAACTAATCAACCAACTTAGCATATCCGCCCACTTTCCCTTCTTTAGCAGCCAATTCCCATGCAAACCACCCACCTTTTGCTATGAATGCAGCAAGCCCCTCCTTTGTACCAAACAAAGCTAGCAACCAAACAAGCGATCCCGACCCCGCGAGCAAACCGAACCCGCCTCCTCTCTCTCCCTTTCATATATATATATATATATATATATATATATATATATATATATATATATATATATATTATTCTATTTCAATAAAACTCGAATCCTATAATCATCCAAACCCTTCCTCTTTCCATCTAGACCTAAGGAGCGCCGCCACCGCAGCCGGAGAACCCCGCCAGGCCGTCCAAACCGATCCCGACGACCGCGACCCCGCGTACTGCAGATTTTGCAGCGAGGTACTTGTGTTCCAGAGTTGTTTTCCGTCGACTCGCTCAACCAAACGCCACCCCGTCTTCACCAGTATGCTCACCCCTTAACCCTCTTCTATATCTGTGCGATAGTAGACCTCGAACAACGTGTAACCATAGGCGAAAATAATGCCAAAGTTGGCGGAAGTAGACCAAATTCTGGGATCGCAGAAAACTGCGGTGATCATCCATGTTTCCGAGTTCGTATCTCCCACCACAGAGATCCGAATTCGATGATTCTTTTTGGTATGCGTAGACCACTTGACCTAGTTTAATTTCTGTTAAATAACCCTAGATTATCAACTGCTGTAGACAGAATTAAATTCGTTGGAAAATTTCGTGAACAAACTTTTTCAGATTTCCAAAAGTTGTGAAATGGAGCACGCCCCGCCAAACGGGACCGCCCCGCCGTGTACTAAGTGTACCGAACGGTGCGCACAGCGTAACCGGACATGTAAGAGTTTGCGAAAACTCATTCGGACGCGTGTGCGCGCCGAAATCTGTCCGTATCCGCGGACAAATCCCATATCGTAACTTTTACGAAAGTCGCGTGCATTTTGTGCACGCTCATTAGATTACGACGAAACTTGCGCCACTGGACTCGTGGTAACGCGCTGGTCCTGTGACCCAATTTTCATGCAATTCTGAGACAGTTGACCAAGTCACCAATTGGCGGGCCCCACGGTTGACTTTTTTGGCAAAATTGTGTTCAGCCCATCGGAATCCACATTTGGACATACCGTTGGGTTCGTATTGACATTTAGAGTTGTTTGACCTATAATTTGTCCCATTTAGAGACTGTTACCCTTGGCACATTTTTCGGTGCAAAGTGGGCCACACGTGGACCCCATTTTTATCCAAAATTGGACCTACTTTATGTGACTGCCCCATCTTTATGAGGTATTTATGTTTCATTGGCCATGATACTATTCATATACGAGTGTGACTCACATGTAGGATACGGACTTGTGTACTCGGTTGGCCACTGGTACGTATAGGTCGTGCGACGGATAGGGATAACTGCCAATAGAAACTTTGCATGCTAGTAGACCTGGCGGTTATTAGAGGTATTATCGTGTCATAGACATGACATGCTTAGAGCATTGGGTGGAGAGAACAACAAGTACCGCATTTGAGCTCCTTTGCACTTTTCTCGTGTGCGCCCGGATTATCCGTCGGAGATACGGGTGGTGATGACCACTATATATTATGTACTATCAGGCGGGCCACCTGCGTTCAAAAGACGATGTGCCTTTTAGGCCCCTGGATCTCTAATAGAGAACCATGCCAAATCCTAGTTTTCAGCCAGATAGCTCACTTGTGGGGAAATATGTTCTTAACTGCATTCACTTAGACGGTTAGGCGACCCCATTGGATGTTTATATTTTAGTAATTTATTGGCATATTTATATGTATCTTGTTACGTCCCTCTGAGGACCTGGTACCTTTCCAGATATAGATGAGTAAGAGTATCCGCGGGAGTATGGACCTGGACCTGACGCTACCTATCAGACTGAGGATGTCTTACCTTTGGATTATATGTGATTCATTGCAGCTGTTTAGAGATTCTAGTTGCTATTCTTTTCGAGACATTTATTCTGATATTGGAGTTTATTCTCTTCTCTCTTTTGTAGTTTGGTATAGTCGATTCGCAGTGGATTTGTTTCCATCCGACTATCATACTTTGAGACTGCTTATTTGATATTCAGTTATTAATTTTCCTTTATCTATTATTTATGCTGTGGATGAGATATAGATTAACTTATTGTGACAGTATATTACCACTGTGGATTGGGTATTCATGTACAGCGTACGTGTGTATATGGTTTCCATATATTGGAGTTTGTATACATATGGCTGGCGTGTTGCGTATTCCTAGTCCTACGTATTTTGGGACTGAGGCATGACATGTTTTTAGTGGTGGCCCATGCAGGTCGAGAATATATTGTCTCGATTACATAACTGTACTGAACAAGTCTGCGTATAGGAATATAGTATAAGGATCTCATCCATGCTTGACCGAAACTCATCCTTCCTATTTAATGCTTGCATCCTGTTTGATTCCTGTACTTTTTCTAATCGTTTCGTACATCACCTGCAGAGAGATGGATATACAAAACGGATGTACTGCCGCCAATGGTGACACAAGTTCTGGAGTCAATGGTCAGACTCAAGGAGGGACCCCAACGATTCCTAGGCTTCTGGGGCCAGATGGACAGACTCACACTCCAGTTCCATCTGATCTTCCCGCTTCACCTATTGGGAACCTTCCAGCTTTCCCAGTACCGCAAGATGGCCTAGCGCAGCTGTTCCAATTCTTCAAGATGATGATGCAGGAACAGAGGCAGCAGGCAGCCGAGCAGAGGCAAGAATTTTTGGCAGTACTTGAGAGGATGGCTGCACAGGCTACTTTACCAGTCCAAGCACTAGCTCCAGTACCTTGAGCTATAGTGGGTTCAGTAAAGAACTTTATTCAGGTGGGTCTGAGGCCGTACAAGGGCGTTGAGAGCCCGGATGAGACTACCAACTGGATCACTCACACGCAGAAGCTACTAGAGGCATCGCAGTAACCTACGAACCTATGGATGACGGGTGTACGGACGCTTCTAGATGGTAATGCTCATCACTGGTGGGAATCCATGGAGCGCCAGTTGGGTACATACCAGACTTGGGAGCAGTTCTTGGAGTGCTTCGAGAGGAAGTACTTTTCGGACATCGTCAGAGATACATTGTACGATCAGTTTCTTCACTTGGAGCAGGAGAACCGAACAGTGGACGAGTATGATACCGAGTTTAGTCGACTCAGCAAATATGGCGCTGCCCTGATACCAGATGACTTGGCTAAGGCTAAGAGGTTTCATCGAGGACTGACCCAAGAGCTACAATATTATACAAGCTCGCAGTCCCGAGTCTCTTATGCTGAACTACTGACAGATGGCAGATTGCAAGAAACCATTAGCAGAGGAAAGGGAGGTCAGTTGAGGACACAACAAGGATCAGCAAGGATACAGCAGGGACCGGCAAGGATACAACAGGGAGGAACTATCAGACGTCCCTTGGCACAGCAGAATTAGCAACACAGAGCCGGACAGTACCAGATTTTAAAGAAACCCTAATGTAATTATTGTGGGAGGATCGGACATATTTCAAGATATTGTCGGACCCGCTTGGGTTAGTGTATGAGATGTGGCTACGGAAAGCACCTGGTGAGAGACTGCCCAATACAGCAGACACTTCCACCGCCAGTTCAGAGATTAGCGCTTCCAGCACCGAAGCCAACTCAGCAGATGACTGGACCGAGAGCACCTCGACCCCCGGCAGCAGGAGGATTTCAGAGAGGACCACCGCTACATACCCAGGAGGATCAGTATATGAGGATCAGACATGGACAGCCGCAGAGGAACGGGTGAGCTTTTGCATTGGAGGTAGATGACATGGATCATGAGGTGGATGTCATAGCAGGTATTACTCTTGCTTTTACTTTTACTGTTGTGACATTATTTGATACGGGAGCCACCCACTCATTCATATCATCTATTTTTATTGCCAAACATAACATTACTTCTACACCTTTATCTAGTTGTGTTATAATTCTTACCGGAGAAGGAGTTGTACCAGTTAGCCGAATTTGTAGATCGTGTCCTATAGTAATACGTGGCAGAGAGATGAACGCCCAACTCCTAGTCCTTCTTATGCCATCTTTTGACATTGTGCTTGGAATGGACTGGCTAAGCAAGTACCATGCTTTCTTCGATTGCTTTGGAGGAAGCATTCTTTTTAAGGTACCAGGCCAGCCTGAACTTGAGTTTGCACGAGGTTCTACAGAAATCCTTGATGGTATGCAGCTCACAATAGACAATGTTGTCTATCATCCTATTATTTCAAAATTTCAAGACGTCTTTCCAGAGGAATTGCCAGGACTACCCCCAGACAGAGACGTAGAGTTTTTAATTGAACTAGCACCCAGAGCAGCACCTATAGCATCGCATGTTTATTGATTAACGAAAAAGAAAATGGATGAGCTGAAGGCACAATTAAAAGAGCTAGAGGAGAAAGGTTTTATCCAACCGAGTGCATCACCTTGGGAAGCACCAGTGTTGTTTGTACCCAAGAAGGACGGATCAGTGCGTATGTGCATTGACTACAGAGACTTGAATACAGTGACTGTGAAGAACAAATATCCATTGCCACACATTGATGACCTATTCGATCAACTCAGTGGAGCCAAGGTGTTCTCAAAGATAGATTTGAGATCGGGATATCACCAGATAAAGGTACGGAAGCAGGACATTCCGAAGACCGCATTTAGAACAAGATATGGGCACTACGAGTTTTTGGTCATGCCATTTGGATTGACCAATGCTCCAGCGATCTTCATGGACTTGATGAATCGAGTCTTCCACCAGTACTTGGACCAGTTCGTGGTTGTCTTCATAGATGATATACTTGTCTATTCGAAGAGCCACGAGGAGCACGAAAAGCATCTGCGGATTGTTCTAGAGACTTTAAGGAGAGAGCAATTATATGCAAAGCTCAGCAAATGTGAGTTCTTCTTGGACAGAGTTTTATTTCTTGGGCATGTTGTTACAGGAGATGGTATTTCTGTTGATCCAGAGAAGATCTTCGCAGTTGAGACATGGCCTGTTCCTAAATCAACAGCAGAGGTGAGGAGTTTCCTTGGACTTGCGGGATATTACCGATGGTTCGTGGAAAACTTCTCAAGAATAGCGGCACCTATGACTCGTTTGACTTGTAAGGATCAAGAATTTATATGGACCGACGAGTGTCAAGCCACCTTTGAAGAGTTGAAGAAGCGACTGACTACAGCACCAGTATTGACGATTCAGTCAGGATCAGGAGGTTATGTGATCTACAGTGACGCATCAGGGAAAAGCTTAGAATGCGTATTGATGCAGCATGGCAAGGTGATTGTATATGCATCTAGGCAGTTACGAGTACATGAGAAGAATTATCCGACTCATGATTTGGAACTTGCAGCCGTTGTATTTGCTCTGAAGCTATGGAGACATTACTTATATGGAGAACGAGTAAAGATCTATACAGACCACAAAAGCCTCAAGTACGTCTTCACGCAGAAGGAGTTAAATATGAGGCAACGTCGATGGCTCGAGTTGATAAAAGATTTTGAGATAGAGCTACATTATCATCCAGGCAAGGCTAACGTTGTAGCAGATGCGTTAAGCCGAAAACCAGCAGCTTACTTCTTGATAGCACAGAGGGAACTATTGGAGGACTTGCAAGAGCTTGGCATTGAAGTGATATTACCCGGAGCAGATGGGACACTAGCCAACTTGCAAGTACAATCATCATTGGTAGAGAGGATTAAGGCAGCTTTGCCTACAGACGCCAGATTCAGGAGAATAAAAAAAAGGACAGAGGCCGAAGAACAGACAGGATTGTACATTCATGAGGATGGGATATTACGATGTGGTGATCGTCTTTATGTTCCAAATGAAGAGATTCGACAGGAGCTGATGGCAGAGGCTCATAGTTCAATATATTCTATTCATCCTGGAGGCACCAAGATGTATCGTGACTTACGATAGCACTTTTGGTGGCATGGAATAAAAAGAGAGATAGCTCGCTTTGTAGCTAAATGTCTGGTATATCAATAAGTAAAGGCGAAGCACTAGAGGACAGCAGGATTATTGCAACCGCTTCCGATTCCAGAATGGAAGTGGGAGCACATCACTATGGACTTCATCACGGGTTTTCCCAAGAGTCCAAGTGGAAGAGATGCAGTGTGGGTGATAGTGGGCCGACTCACCAAGTCAACACATTTCATACCTTTTAGAGTGGGTCAGTCTACAGAAGCTTTAGCTGACTTATATATGAGGCAGATAGTGAGATTGTACTGAATACCAGTCAGCATTATATCAGACAGAGATTCGCGCTTTACATCGTACTTTTGGAGGAGCATGCAAGAGAGTCTTGGAACTCGTCTGAAGTTCAGTACATCTTACCACCCGCAGACAAATGGGCAGTCGGAGCGTACTATTCAGACATTGGAGTATATATTGAGGGCTTACATGTTAGACTTCGGAGGATCATGGAAGGACCACCTACATATTGTGGATTTTTCTTACAACAATAGCTATTAAGCGAGTATTCAGATGGCTCCGTTTGAAGCATTGTATGGAAGAAAATGTAGGTCTCCTGTGTGTTGGAGTGACGTGGGAGAACGTCAGATTCTGGGACCCGAGTTGGTGGTCAACACCGTAGAGACAGTCAAGAAGATTCAGGGACACTTGTGAGCAGCACAAGACAGGCAGAAGCAGTGGACAGACCTTCATCGTCGTCCCTTGGAGTTCAAAGAGGGCGATCATGTCTTCTTGAGGATATCACCGACCAGAGGCACCATTCGATTCGGAGGGCACGACAAGTTGAGTCTAAGGTATATTGGACCATTTGACATGCTAGAGAGAGTGGGAGAAGTGGCATATCGACTTGCGCTACCACCTTCACTTGAGGGAGTACATGACGTATTTTATGTGTCGCAGCTCAGGCGATATGTAGCAGACAGCAGTCATGTTCTCGACCATTCGGAGATCACCATTGGGTCGAGCTTGTCATACCAAGAGCAACCCGTGGGAATCCTTGATCGTCGAGAGAAAGTATTGAGGAACCAGTCTATTCCCTTGGTTCGTGTAGCATGGAGGCATGGCGCGCCAGGAGAATCAATTTGGGAGCGCGAGGACGACATGCGCAAGCGTTTTTCGAACCTATTCGTAGACCAAGGTATGAAGTTACTTTATTAATTTATATCTTATACCATCCATGAATTTCTACCGTGGCTTAATTTTAATTTCGAGGACGAAATTTTTATAAGTTGGGTAGAATGTAAAATCCCTATTCCTAAAATCCGTATATACCCTTTAATTATTAATTATTAATTTAATTATAGTAATTAGTGGCTAATTAGGAGAAATAGATTTTTATTAATTTTTATTTTAGGTGTTGGTGCACTTAGGAGATTTATGGGGCCATTAGGAATTTTTTCGAATTTATTTCATGTAGGAGACCCCTTGAGTAGTTGCTAGCTTAACGGTATGCATTAATATAAATCTAAAAAATTTCAATGAGTATATATATATATATATATATATATATATATATATATATATATATATATAAATAAAAAGGAAAAGAAAAGAAAAAAAAAAGAAAGAAAAAAACTATTACTTAACTATTAATAACCATATACCAACAAACTTATTAACTAATCAACCAACTTAGCATATCCGCCCACTTTCCCTTCTTTAGCAGCCAATTTCCATGCAAACCATCCGCCTTTTGCTATGAATGCAGCAAGCCCCTCCTTTGTAGCAAACAAAGTCAGCAACCAAACAAGCGATCCCGACCCAGCGAGCAAACCGAACCTGCCTCCTATCTCTCCCTTTCATATATATATATATATTATTCTATTTCAATAAAACCCTAACCCTATAATCATCCAAACCCTTTCCCTTTCCATCTAGACCTAAGGAGCACCGCCACCGCAGCCGAAGAACCCCGCCAGGCCGTCCAAACCGATCCCGACGACCGCGACCCCGCGTAATGCAGATTCTGTAGCGAGGTACTTGTGTTCCAGAGTTGTTTTCCGTCGACTCGCTCAACCAAACGCCACCTCATCTTCACCCGTATGCTCACCCCTTAACCCTCTTCCATATTTGTGTGATAGTAGACCTCGAACAACGCGTAACCATAGGCAAAAACAGCACCAAAGTTGGCGAAAGTAGACCAAATTCTGGGATCGCAGAAAACTACGACGATCTTCCATGTTTCCGAGTTCGTATCTCCCACCACAGAGATCCAAATTCGATAATTCTTTTTGATATGCGTAGACCACTTGACCTAGTTTAATTTTTGTTAAATAACCCTAGATTATTAACTGCTGTAGACATAATTAAATTTGTTGGAAAACCCCACGAACACACTTTTTCAGATTTCCAAAAGTTGTGAAACAGAGCGCGCCCCGCCAAACGGGACCGTCCCGCCATGTATCAATTATACTGAACGGCGCGCGCGGCATAACCGGACACATGAGAGTTTGCGAAAACTGATTCGGACGCGTGTGCGCGCCGGAATCAGCCCGTATCCGCGGACAAACCCCGTATCACAATTTTAGCAAAAGTCATGCACATTTTGTGCACGCTCATCAGATTGCGACGAAACTTACGCCACTTGACTCGTGGTAACGCGCTGGTCCTGTGACCCAATTTTTATGCAATTCTGAGACAGTTGACCAAGTTGCCAATTGACGGGCCCCACGGTTGACTTTTTGGGCGAAATTTTGTTCGGTCCATCGGAATCCACATTTGGACATACCGTTGGGTTCGTATTGACATTTAGAGTTGTTTGACCTATAATTTATCCCATTTAGAGACTATTACCCTTGGCACATTTTTTGGTGCAAAGTGGGCCACACGTGGACCCCACTTTTATCCGAAATTATCGTTTTGCCCTGTGTCCAAATTGGACGAAAGGGAAGTACTTTTTAGCTATTTTGCTCATTCCGGAAATATTGGTGATGTCTATTTCAGCATCCGGAGACGTTTGTTCGGAGGCCATTAGTTCCAGATCTCGTGTCCATGACATTGGACGCTTACACTTTACAGATTTCTTGCCAAGCAAGTATACCTTGCCATTGTACTGTATTTATATTCCATATGAGGCATGCATATTTATTTCTGTTTATTTAGTTCATTTATTTTAACTGCTATATAAATTGAGCGTCCAAGAAAACTTGGGTGCAAAGACGGTGTCGTCGTACTATATTTTTATTTATGTATATGAATTGGATCTACTTTATGAGACTACCCCATCTTCATGAGGCATTTATGTTTCATTGTTCATGACACTATTCTTACACGAGTGTGAGTCACATGTAGGACACGAACTTGCGTACTCGGCTGGCCACTGGTACGTATAGGTCGTGCGACTGATAGGGATAACTGCCAATAGAAACTTTGCATGCTAGTAGACCTGGTAGTTATTAGAGGTATTATCGTGTCATGGACATGACATGCTTAGAGCATTGGGTGGAGAGAACAACAAGTACCGCATTTGAGCTCCTTTGTACTTTTCTCCTGTGCGCCCGGATTCTCCGTCGGAGATACGGGTAGTGATGACCACTATATATTATGTACTATCAGGCGGGCCACCGGCGTTGAAAAGACGATGTGTCTTTTAGGCCCCTAGATCTCCAATAGAGAACCATGCCAAATCCCAGTTTTCAGCCAGATAGCTTACTTGTGGGGAAAGGTGTTCTTAACTGCATTCACTTAGACGGTTAGGCGACCCCATTGGATGTTTATATTTCAGTACTTTATTGACATATTTATATGTATCTTGTTATGTCCCTCTGAGCACCTGGTACCTTTCCAGATATAGATGAGCAAGAGTATCCGCAGGAGTATGGACCTAGACCTGACGCTACCTATCAGACTGAGGATGTCTACCTTCGGATTATATGTGATTCATTGCAGCTGTTTAGAGATTCTAGTTGCTATTCTTTTTGAGACATTTATTCTGATATTGGAGTTTATTCTCTTCTCTCTCTTTAGTAGTTTGGTATAGTCGATTTATAGTAGATTTGTTTCCATCCGACTATCATACTTTGAGACTGCTTATTTGATATTCAGTTATTGATTTCCATTTATCTATTATTTGTGCTGTGGATGAGATATAGATTAACTTGTTGTGACAGTATATTACCATTGTGTATTGTGTATTCATGTACAACGTACGTGTGTATATGGTTTCCATATATTGGAGTTCGTATACATACGGCTGGCGTGTTACGTATTCCTAGTCCTACATATTTTGGGACTGAGGCGTGACAGGCTAATCATATATAACAGGCTATGAGGCATGTAAATGGTCAGGCTATACCCTACGTGATATCTGGGGTGAGCTATGATGCATGTAAAGTGGAGTATGATCACATAATCTTGATAATATTTCTCCGTCCCCAGCTAGCATGATGGATTCCAATTACGACCCCTCATGACAGGTATCTATGATACTAGCCCGTGTATCTACAGTGTCAGAATCAAGCATGCACTACAACTAGAATCATAGAAATAATCAATATAATAAAACTATCAGAGAATGTACTTGCCTGAGGTCCTGAGATAACAATACCAATCTGTGTCTTGACTGGAGTCAAAGTGACCTAATATGAAATATCAATATCATTTTGGTGTATTGGAAAGATGAACATACTTAAACAAGTTAAAATATGATTTTTAGGTCCAATCTAGGCCATACTAGTCAAAATTAGTCAATTCTAACTATATAGCTAATAACACTAATATATATCTATTTGCTAGATAATAGGATACTCTATGTATCTATATATACTATTATATAATAACTATGTATACTCTATAACTTATCTCAATACTTATGATAATTATATCAAAAACTTAACTTCTACCTCGCTCATTATCTTAATGCCCAACCATACCTCTCCATAACTTAATCCTTAGTTATAGTTAATACCTTAGCCCAAAAACCCCTTTACCTTGCTATTGTATCTATGCCTAACTAATTCCCTTAACCTTGCTAGTACCCCAGCTACAAACTCCCTCACACATATGTGTACTTGACTGTGATCTAGCCACCTACCTATATGTGTCATGAACACACTCACTATCTATCTAATGTACTGGTACACTGACACAGAGATATCAGTTAACTGATAAAACTTACTCAACACCCCTCCTTGTACTCATATACCTTCAGCCATCTACACATAAATAATCTTTCACACATACTTATGAGCTTACCCATGTATCATACTTACCCGACACTAATACTAATCCTATACTTCTTTACCAATTGATACCCTCCTAATCATGCAAACATAAGTCAATTTCCCCCCACTCCTATTGTACCTCTTCCACTACTGCCATTGCATCTACTACTAATGCTGCCATTGCAGCTGCTGCTCTAGTTAAGACAAAAACTGATGTTGCTTGGCTGCCACTGTCGAACCTAACATCCCAACTCCAACTAGGACACCAATCGATATTTGGTACCCATGACCAGTGCTAACACTTAACTCACACATAGATATCTCCTAGCATCTAACCCACCACTTGGTCTTCCTGGTTCCAATACTCATGAACCCCTACTAGATTCAATTACATATCAATGACTGATTCTCTCATGTATCAGTCTATATTGATATCAATGAAGGTATTCCCCAATAGCCGATACCTGCATTACCTCACCAATTCCTATACTTGAACTTACCCTCATCTCACACTTAAATTGATACCACTTCTACTGATACAAGTATATCGGTTAAATAGTCCTCTACTATTTAATACACCTGGGTATCAATTCATTCTTACTGTCATGGTTCAACACCACAAAAGGAGTGGTACATCAACTATCCAAGTCCCTAAACACTTATACAAAGTGAAGCACCCTTATTATATCAATATTCAGTTCTTTAATTAAGAACTGTACTGCACTCCAACCCCCGCCTATATCTCTGATACCACTGCCACTTGAGTAACTGATACGACAAAACTGATACCTATTATTGGATGCACTGATACCTATCTCAGGATATACTCCAAACCTTCCTCCCTGTCCTCATTTACTGGCACAAGAGCTTGCAACCTGACCACCACATCTGAACACCCATCTCCAGACTACAGTACACTCACTCACCTTTGTATACACAACACACAGGAACCTACAGTCCAGTACCTTCACTGTGAATCCCCCTGAATGCACACAGCAAGCTCACATAGCATACACACACAATCACTGATACCACTATACAAACACACCTGCACATATATATCTCATGAACCCGATCCTCACATCCCCCAAATGTTGATACACTGAAACACACATGGAACCAAACTGTCACAAATATACTCCTTAACACCACTAACCTATGCACGTACTAAGAAATCACCCACAACTCAAATCCCTCCTTGCATTGGTACACTGATGCACAGCACAGTAACTGATGAACCGACTGCACAGTCACTGAGCCACACCAAAATATAACATACATACATATAATTACATATACATATATATAATTACACATATATACACATATTCATATATATATATATATATATATATATATATATATATATATATATATATATATATATATATATACATACCCAAAACACATAAATTAGATCATATAGATAGGCATACCTCCTATTAAATATTTTATCAAACACCTTGACGGCCCCAATAGGATACTCTATGAATCCTCATGAATAAACCCCAAATTACAACTAAACATCTACGTATACTATATATATATATATATATATACATATATTGTCACGCTCCAGTCCTAAAATATCGAGGGACTAGACACGTGGCAATGGCCAGCAGCACACACCGATGGACAAACCCAATTTAATAGATCCATCGGAGCGTACTTAAGCTGTAGTACAACAATAAGGGTATAAATATACTAATCTCATCCACAGATATGAATACAACAATATCAGAATCATAAAGCAAGATCAATCTCAATAAAACATAAACTCGAAAAATAACCCGATAATGAGTCTGATACAATAGTCAAGATACAGAAATAAAGATAACAACTGCAAATACTGAGTATGGATAAAGCATCTACTCAGATGATATCCTCGAAGATCACTCGTCTACTGGATCTGGTACTGCTCCAGTGCCTGCTCCTGATAATGCTCCTACTAATGCTCATGTCCTGTATACCTCGGAATCGATCTCGTCTGCTAATCCTGGGGACATAATCCGGATCCAGGTCCTCAGGGGACATAGCAAGGTACAAAATAACTTATGCCAAAATAAATACAGTGTAGCAATAAATGAAATAATATGGGGTAAACTATGTAACCATCTATGTGAAATGCAATTTGAGAGCATCACTAAAACTCAAGCTGAGACCACTACAAGCTCTGTATCTGGGAGCCTGTAGCAGAGTTACTATATATTTTACTATGTAGTATATATATAAAATTAGCCTGTAGCCTGTGTGTCTCTCCCCACCTAATGTAATCATACGTCTCATGTCCATGACACGCAAGATCAAAACTAATGCAGCAAGTCATAATAAGATCTAAGCATATAAAGAATATGTCATGAAACCTGTATCCTATACAGAATCACCATGAATATCTCAGGAAGATTCTGTCTCATAAATAGTGTCAAGTGTCCTGGGTTATGATGTACTTGATAAGACAAGTACGAGAATGTAAAGGGTCACGATATCCATCTCTAGATGATATTACACAACTTCGCGTACGGTGTTGGCACCCGACTATTAATCGGACGCTAAGTAAAGTCACACGGTCCTAGGTTAAGCATGTACAATAAATAAATAAGTCAAGAAAATATGTAACAAGAACTGTAAGATTTGCCAAGGTAAACTTGCCTAGGGTTCTGGCTCCAACTATAGTTCTGACCTCAGTGGAAATTGCAGGTACTCCTCTAAAAGCTGTAATAAATATCACCAACAGGTTTAGAAAATATTAAATAGCTAGAAACGCCTGTCCTTGAGTCCAATTTGGACACAGGGCAAAAATGACAATTCCTGGCCAGAGCGGGGTCCACATGTGGGCCGCTTTGCACCAAAAAACGTGTCAAAATTAATCGTCTCCAAATTCGTCAAACTTAGTGTCAACAAGTCCAGAACGATGATACTAACCCAACAAAATTTTCAGAACTGGATTCCGATGAGCCGATCACAAAATCGCCCATCAAGTGGAACTGCGGGGCCCACGATACGTGATTTTGTCAATGTTCTCAGAATCAACCCAAACTTGGGTCACAGGACCAGCGTATTGCTACGAGTCTGATGGCGCAAGTTTTATTTCGATCCGACGTGTGTACACGAAGTTACAACGTGTTCCAGAACAGGCCGATACGGGGCGTTGTTGGCGGATACGCGTTGATTCCGGTGTGCATGCACATCCAAATCAACTTCTGCAAAATCTTGCACGTCCGTATCAACGGCGCGCACCTTTCGGTGAAGACCGCACGCGACCAAGTCATCCCGTTTGGCGGAGCATACTCAGTTCTGGGGGAAAATGGGGTATTGATTTTTCTGTTTTTGGATCGTAGTTCGTGATCACCACAGGACGCGACACACCGAGCGGGTTGTACGGGCATCGAGAGGGTTACGCAGCCTATGCGTCACAACTGACGGGACAGAAAATAGGATAAAGAGGAGAGAGAAAAAGCTACCAGAACATGGCTCCATGGAAACCGGGATTCTTGTGTCCGCGAGTCGACACGACACAAGGGGACACTGCGTGCACTGTAGCTAGGGTTTGGGTTAGGGTTCTAATGGCCGGAGACGGCTGGAGCTGGCCGGGGCTGCTGTTGTCGGCTTGGGCACGGCGCTGGAGGAGAGAGGGAGGGAGAGCGGGCTCGGAAAGGGGGACGACCGCTGGGGGTAGGTGGAGGACGGCGAGGCGGGGACGGAGTGCTGGCTGGAGGGCGACAGAGAAGGGTGACAGGTAGTGGCAGCGGCGCAGGGGGTTTGACGGGGACAGAGGTGGCCGGGCAGCGAGGTTTATGAAGGGGAAGAGGGAGGCGGACGGAGGCGGTTGCAAGGGCGGAGGCACGGCTCTGGAGGTTCGATTGTGGCGGTGGCGTTGAGGTTTCATCGAGGTTGATTGGGGGTTAGCTAGGGGAGACGGCGGAGGGGCTCAGGGTTTGTCGAGGTCATCGGCTGAGGGCGGCCGGGGCTAGGGCCGAGGAAGGAGGCGCTGCGGCGAGACGACGGTGGATGGTGGCGGAGCTAGGGTTTTAAATAGGGCGGCTCGGCTGAGGGAAAGGGTTTAGGATTAGGTTTTCGATCGGGTTAACGGGTCCGGGTCGAGTTCAATTCGGATCCGACCCGACCCGTTAAGAGTTGGGTTCGGGTACTCGGGTTTCGGGTCGACGGGTTAGACCCGGATCCGACCCGCAGGGTAGGGTTGGGTTTATTTGAACCTGGTCCAGTTCAGGTTGGTTTGGTTCACTTGAACCTGGTTTATTTTAAGGTTTAATTTGGTTTATTTAAAACTTAGTTTCTAGGGCTTTAAAAATGCTTCCGGGGTCCAATAAATTCTCAGAAAATTATCCTATGTCTAGTTTTTTATTTTACACCCAAAATATTATTTTTATAATATTTTAATATTAACTAAAATCATTTAAAAATACTTAATACCAGAAAATAATTGATTTAATTAGTTAAAAATCATCAAAAATTCTAGAAAATTCATTTTTAAAAATTTGAAAAATTCTGGGGGTTTACATATATATATACATATAATTAGTTGATATGGAAATTAGGGGAAAATGCATTCTTGGAACACAAAAACCCAAACTATGAACAAATCTCATGAATAAAACACTATGGAACCCTATAGAACTAATTCTCTCTCCTTGAAGGTGTTCTTAAACCATGGGTGGGCTTCTAATGGACAAACAAAATAATTAAAACAGAATTAAAAGAGTGTTTCCAAATTTTCACCTATTGGCAAATGGATACCCAATGTAGCTTCTTCTTCTCCAAGACTCCTTGTGCCCAAGATTCTAGGTCTCTCTTGATGAGGGAAGAATGAGGGATTTGAGGCTTAGAAATCTGAAATTTGTGGAGGGAAAGAAGGGTTTTCTTGGGGCTATTTCTAGGATTTCTTTATGAAATGATGAGAGGGGTTCAAACATGTACTTATTCCCCTCTTAGGTAGGGTTACCTAGTTCGTTTAGCCGCATTGATTGCTTGGAAAGAAAAGGAGGCGCCCGATGAGTGGCTTTGAGGGAGGCTCCCTCTTGCTTTATAGGGCCGGCCATAGAGTAGGGTTAGGGTTTGGTAATGTATAATGACTCATTTGCCCTCAATGGCTTGTCATGAAGAGCCATTTAATTAAGAGATTTAATCTTAAATGAGGGATCTAACTAGAATCTAATTAATAGCATAGGGATTTGTCTAGTGGGTTAAATGTCTAGTTTAATGCAGGTCCATGGTCACACCAAGTCTAGTCCACTAACCCATGTTATTAATGAATATTGTATAATATGTATATTATCTATCATGCAATTATTAACACAATAATACAAATATGGTAAATGACCAAAAAGCTCCTACTCTAGAAATGTGGTAGTGACAAGTCTACCCTCCTAAAAAAAAATTCGTCCTCGAAATTGAATTAAACTAGCACAAGAATACAATCAGACAAAGAACTATACCTCAAGGCTCGAAGAGATACGGATACTGCTCGCACATTTTTTCCTTCCTCTGCCAGGTTGACTCGCCTGGAGAGTGATGTCTCCATGCAACATGAACCAAGGGAATAGTCTGGTTTCGCAATACCTTCTCTCTGCGATCCAAGATCTCTACGGGCTGCTCAGGATAGCTGAGAGTCGGACCAACCTTGATCTCTGAGTGATCTAGTACGTGACTAGGATCTGACACGTACCATCTCAGGTACGACACATGGAACACGTCATGTACCCCCTCTAATGCAGGCGGCAAGTCTAGTCTATAGGCCACTACACCGACCCTTGCAAGGATACCAAAAGGTCCGATGCACCGTGGACTAAGCTTCCCGCCTCCACCAAAGCGAATCGTGCCCCGTGTCAAAGAAATCCATAAGAACACCAGATCGCCAACCTTAAACTCCAGGGGTCCACGGTGGCTGTCGGCCCAATACCACTGTCTGTCATGCGTCACTCGAAGTCTGTCACTGATGAGTTTTACCTTTTCCGCTTCATCTACGACTATCTCTAGTCCTAACAAGGCTCTCTATCCGATATCATCCCAAGATAACGGTATGCGACACCTCCGTCCATATAGAGCCTCAAATTATGATATCTCAATGTTGTCCTGGTAGCTGTTATTGTAAGCAAACTCTACCAGGTATAGATGATCCTCCCAAGAACCTCCGAGATCTAGAACACAAGTGCGTAGCATATCCTCGAGAGTCTGAATAGTCCTTTCAGACTGCCCGTCTGCCTGGGGATGATATGCGGTACTGAACTTGAGCTGAGTGCCCAAGCTAGCCTGCAAACTCCTCCGGAAGTGGGAAGTGAAATGACTATCCTGATCCGAGACGATGCTCACAGGAACCCCATGTAATCTGATAATCTGTCGTACGTACATATCTGCTTGCATCTCTGTCGATGTACCCACTTTGAATGGTAAGAAGTGGGTTGATTTGGTCAACCTATTCACGATGACCCAAATTACATTTTTTTTTTTTGGAGAACGCGGAAGCCCTGAAATGAAATCTATAGTCACGTGCTCCCACTTCCACTCTGTGATAGGTAAAGGATGAAACAAACCACCTAGCCTCTATCGATCCACCTTTACCTGCTGGCACAGTAAATACCGGGATACAAAGCGTGCTACCTCGCACTTTATACCATACCACCATACGTGCTCCCTCAGGTCTTGATACATCTTGTTGGCACCTGGATACATCGAGTACAGAGAGCGATGCGCCTCCTGCAAGACCTCCTTATGCAGCTCCCCGCTCGGCACACATATCCTAGTACCATGTCGTAAAGATCCATCATCAGCAATAGTGAAGTCTTCTGATAATCCTGTCCGAACCTGTGCCCTGATACTCCTCAGAGCCTCACCATCATACTGCGTAGCTCTGATTCTGTCCATCAGCTCGGATTGTATCTGCAATCACCACATATGAATTTCAATACCTGGAACTAGTACCTCAATTCCCAAGCTCTCCAGATCAGCTAACAAATGTCTATCTATCGTTAAGTACATAGCCATCGGATACCTGCTCAAGGCATCGACGACTACATTGGTCTTTCCTGGCTGATACTATAATGAAATGTCAATGTCTTTCATCAACTCCAACCACCTCCTCTGCCTCATGTTCAGCTCTTTTTGTGTACACGTACTTCAAGCTCTTGTGGTCTGTGAAGATTTTTATACGCTCTCCATACAGATAGTGTTTCCACAGCTTTAGAGCAAACATAATCGTTTTCAACTCCAAATCGTGGGTGGGGTAGTTCTTTTTATGAGAACATAATTTCTTGGAAGCATAGGCAATCACCTTCCCGTATTACTGAAGAACGCAACCCAAACCTTTCCCTGAAGCATCACTGTAGATAGTGAATCCACCTGTCCCCGATGGCAATGTCAATATTGATCGAAAAGATCATCTATCCTCGGCATCGGATATTTGTTCTTGATAGTGAGGTTGTTCAGAGCTCTATAGTCGATACATATGCATACCGATCCATCCTTCTTCGGTGTGAACAATACTGGAGCTCCCCATGGTGATGAACTGGATTTCATGAAGCCCTTGTCCTGCAACTCCTCAACTTGCTTCTTCAGTTCTTCCAGCTCATTTTTGTTGACTCTATAGACATGTTGTGATTATGGGCTCCGCTCCTGGCACTAAGTCTATAGAGAACTCGACATCTCTATCTGGCAAAAAATCTGGCAACTCTTTTGGAAAGACATCTAGGAACTCTGCTATCAAAGGATGTGGCAACTCCTATTCTTCTATCCTGGCTCCTCAAAAAGTTCCCCTACTCTGCTTCGTTGCTCCTCTGACGACCTTGAACTTCGGCTCTCCTGGCGTTCAAAATATCACTTTGCCTCCACGATAATCTATAGTAGCATGGTGCCTACTCAACCATTCTATTCCGAGTACAATATCGTATTTCGGAAGTGGCATGACGAGTAAGCACACGCTCAACTCTCGGCCTCCCAATAATACTCTTCGGTCCTTGCAAAAGTCACTGACTAGAATAATGCCTCCGCCAGTCATGATCTTACAAGTCCTATCTAATGGTTCTGCCTCTAAATGATGCTTAAGAGCATATGATACAAACACGAAACTATAGGAAGCACCAGAATCGAATAATGCAAGTGCTGGAATAGAATCAAGAAGAACTGAACCTGAAATCATGTCTCCTGCTGTCTCGGCCTCCTCGATCATCGTGGCATATGCTCGTCCCTGTGCTGCACCTCTCTGCTGCTTCTGGTGCTGAGCAAACCTATGCTGCTGTGGCGGAAGTGGAGGTCCCCTATGCTGGCCTCCTGGTACAATACGTACCCTGGTAGGTCCCCTTTGAGCGGTTGCTCCACCATGACCTAGACGAGCCTGAATATATGGACAGTCCCTCAACTAATGTGCTGATGATCCAAAAGACAAATACGTACCCAACCTCTTCCTGCAGATATCCCTCGTGTGTCCCGCATTCCCGTAGTATGCATACTAGACAGCGGGCTGGGTCTGCCTCTGAGGCTGTTACTGCTGCTGAGTGTGTCCTCGAGCTGGTGCCTGGTGCTGCTGATGCTGATGCTGATACGACCTCTGTTGCTGCTGAAAGTGGGGATGCTTGGCTGTCCCGCACTATCACTCGCCCCTCCAGAAGTGTCGCGTCCTCTCTTGGGCCTGAGGTCCTAATCATCCTCAACAATATGGGCATCCATCAGAATGCCCTCAAAGGTAGCAGTGCGACATCCAGAAGTGCGAGACTTGACCTCAAGTCTATCTTTGAGAATGTCTTATTTCTTCACTTTCTCCTGGTGGTAGCCTGACCTCAAGTCTATCTTTGAGAATACCCTTGCTCCGCTCAACTAATCGAATAGATCATTTATCCTCGGCAGTGGATATTTGTTCTTGATAGTGAGATTGTTTAGAGATCTGTAATCGATACACATGCGTACTGACCCATCCTTCTTTGGTACGAATAAAATTGGAGCTCCCCACGGTGATGAACTGGACTTGATTAAGACCTTATCTTGTAACTCATCAGCCTGCCTCTTTAACTCTACCAGCTCGTTGTTGTTGACCCTATAGACGTACTGTAATATTGGCTCTGATCCTAGCACCAAGTATATAGAGAACTCGACATCTCTGTCAGGCAGAAAACCTAGCAACTCTTCTGGAAAGACATCCAGGAATTCCACTATCAAAGGATGTGGCAACTCCTCTTCCTCCATCCTGGCTCCACAAAAGGTGCCCCTGCTCTGCTCCTCTGGCAACCTCGAACTCTGGCTCTCCTGACGGTCAAAATATTAATCTACCTCCACGATAATCTATAGTAGCATGGTGCCTACTCAACCAATCCATTCCGAGTACAATGTCATAACTCGGAAGTGGCATTACGAGTAAGCACACACTCAATTCTTGGCCTCCCAATGAAATAAGTGCTAAAATAGAATCGAGAAGAACTAGACCCGATATCACGTCTCCCGCTGGCTCGGCCTCCTTGACCATCATGGCATACGCTCGTCCCTGGGGTGCACCTCTCTGCTGCTGCTGTGGCGGAAGTGGTGGTCCCTTTTGCAGGCCTCCTAGTGTAGTAGGTGCTCTGACAGGTCCCCTCTGAGCAGCTGCTCCACCCTGACCTGGACGAGTCTGAATAGACGGACAGTCTCTCAACTGGTGCGCTAACGATCCACAAGATAAACATGTATCCAGCCGCTTCCTGCAGATGTCTCTCGTATGTCCCGCCTTTCCGCAATACGTATAATGGACAGCTGGCTGGGTCTTCCTCCGCGGCTGTTCCTGGATATGTCCTTGAGCAGGTGTTTGGTGCTGCTAGTGCTGATATGACCTATGTTGCTGCTAAAAGTGGAGACACTTGGCCGGTCCCGCGCTATCACTCACTCCTCCAAAATATTGCATCCTCTTTTCGGGCCTAAGGTCCAGATCATCCTCAGCAATCTGGGCATCCATCAGAATGCCCTCAAAGGTAACAGTGTGACGTCCAGAAATATGAGACTTGATCTCTCTCATCATCCCCTTCTTGAACTTCTGGGCTCGTTCTCCTGGGTCCTGAATCATCGACGGTGCAAAATGACTCAAGCGGCAAAACTCTGCGGCGTACTCGATGACCAATATTTTTCCTTAGACCAAGTCATGAAACTGAATCTCCAAGGGTACCAGGGCCACATTGAAAAAGAACTTCTCCTTGAAAAGCTTCTTGAAATTCTTCCAAGTAAGTCCTCTAGCAGTAAGTCTCGGCTCCGTACGATACCAAGTCAATGCGATATCGAACATCTGGCTGCCGGCGGCCTCGATCTGCAGACTCTCTGGAATCTGAGCCAAGCATAAGTTCCTCTATATGTCTTCCAGCCAGTCGTCGGCATAGAGTATCCCTTCAACGGCCTTGAACTCCTGAGGTATCATCGTCTTGAAGTCCACTATAGTGCCTGGTCTCTGTTGCGGCTGCTGCTGCTGGCCAGGATGCTGCTGTGCGACTCTCTCCAGGACCTGGAGAGCCACCGATGAGCATTCTCCATGCTATCCCTCATCAGCTCAATCTGCGCTTGGTGTGCCTCTACCTGCACCATCTGTGCCTCAACCTGAACTCGCTAAGCCTCTGTCGACATCCTCTGAGCATCAACCATGCCCCGGTTCAATGCGAACATCTGTGCTCCATCAGCGGGCATACCTCCTGGAAACAGAATCTGTAGTAGTGGAATATCCTCCGTAACATCCGGGACAACCTCTGGATAGGTAAGGGAGGAGGACCCCCAAAAATTGCAGAAACTTTTACATGAACAGGTGAAGTATAAGGAGAAACTCCAGCTGTCTGGGTAGCAGGTCGAGAGGTGGCAGACCTCTCGGAAACTGCGGGTCCCAATCTCCGCGACCTAGTCTTCGGTGGCATCCTGAAGACAGATCGAAAGAAGAATCAATTAAGGCAAAAAAATACGATATCATCAAAGAATGACAGTAAAATTTAAATGAAGCAATTATTCAGAATAGCAAAATAAAATTAGAAATTTCCTAGTTGTGATTGAGCATACTCTCATTTATACCCTATCTCATGCTCGTAATAGTACTCTAAGTCTGAGCACTACTACGATACTGCACTAATTGTGTCCTAATCTTGCTCTTCTAGAGTCTAGACCTGCATGGGCGACCACTAAAACATGTCACGATCCGCACCCAAAAATTGGGCATGAGCCATGGGTATGTCCAACCTACGCCGCAGCATCAGCAGTAGAACGCTGACTAGGTTTCAAAATACTAACACAACTCACAACATAACATGTCAATGATCTCAACTCCATAAGGAGGATAATGAATATGCATATGATCATCAATTCATAAGGTACTCAATCACAATAACTATAAGAAGGTAAATGGCACGATAAGATATGAAAGATATAAAGAAGTTATGACATAAGTCTAAAACACAACTCAATAACAAAAGTCTAGAGTCTAGCTATCTCAACATAAATAAGTATCAACATAATACAACCCAAGTCTCAAGTTTAGAACAATCTAATACATAAATAAACTAGGCTAAGTGTTGTCTAAACAACTGCGGGTGGTGTCTCCTCTATGAAGATTGGCTCATTTGGAATCTCCGGGATGTAATCATCATCTACTCCTGGACCATAATGGTTTGGACAAAAATTCTCAAGATTCTATAAAAAATGATATCCAGTCATGATTGGAGCGAAGCACAAACACTAATAACAATTTCAATTATATTAATAAAAACTATAAGACATTGTAAGGAATACATGATGAAAGAAATACTGGAAGATAAAGAATACTGGAGAGATATTTAATCATCATATAGAACTAACCAGCAATGAACAAATATATGTGAATGCTAGAAATAAAATATACTGAAATAAAAGAATATGAATTCTAGCTAAGTGTTGTGTAATATCAGTTTACTATGTGATCGGCTTGGGACTAGATCAGGCTTGTTATATATGATTGGCTATGATACATGCGAGGTCAGGCTTACCATCTAGTTAGCTATGATGCGAGCAATAGTCAGGCTAATCATATATAACACGCTATGAGGCATGTAAATGGTCTGGCTATATCCTACGTAATATGTGGGGTAAGCTATGATGCATGTAAAGTGGGGTATGATCATATAACTTATTAATATTTCTCCGTCCCTAGCTAGTACGATGGATTCCAATCACGACTCCTCATGACAGGTATCTATGATACTAGCCCGTGTTTCTACTATGTCGGAATCAAGTATACACTACAACTAGAATCATAGTAATGATCAAAATAATGAAAACTGTCAGAGAATGTACTAGCCTGTGGTCCTGAGTAGTATATGAGTATCAAGGTCCAAACTAGAGTCATAAAGACCTAAATATGATTGTAAGTATTAATGAGTAATTTAGAACATTAAACATGTGTAATTGACTCTAGGTTAGAGTCCATATTTATCTATAGAGTTGACTTATAGAGTAAAACTAGCTAGTACTAACTAATGCCAAGTTATCTCTAAGTATCTAGGTCATACATTAAAGACAGTAGGAATACTAGTCAATACTAGCTAAAACTAGGTTGTCTTTAGGTTTCTAGGATATACCAGTAAGTATATACCTTATATTATCTATATGCACACCTATCTCTATATTAGTAATACCTTATCCTAGAACCCAATACCTAACCCTTGCTTACCAAGACCTTAACATAACCATACCAATAACAAACCTTACCTTAGTATCTACGATATTTTACACTATACCCTAATACCTTGGTATCCTATATGTATTACCATAGTATATAATTAATAACTTAACACTTACCATCACTATATCTATCACTTAGTCCCTCTTCTAGACACTATGATACTACATCTTAACCAATTTCTATCATCTTGACACATATCATAAATATCCAACTGATACTTTAATCTATACACCCAAAGGCTCCCTTCTAAAATACACAATCTTAGATACTTACCTCTGATGACTAAATGACTGATACCTATATCCCCTACTCCAAATAACTTGCTGGGAGAACACAGCTCCCACTGTACAACAACCCCATGTATCCCCTTCTACCTGTCTGGTTGTTGCTGTAATATGTTTTCCCCTTCCTAACTCTACAACACATCCCTTCCTTTTACCTGAACCTGAAGTTCCATGTATCTCAAATACACAGCTGCCTCAAGCCCATTCTTACCTACTGCAATCATTCTTGCAGTGCACAAGTGTACACTGCCATCAGGGGCTTCCTACTCGATCTCTATTATGTTGTGGTTCTAAACTAATGCACCAAGGTCATATGTTGAAGGCTAAAACACATATCAGTTGTTTAGTTCCAAAACCATATGGCTGATCCCCCAAGCTCAATCCTCTGCAATGTGGGCTATATACCGGTGCAGTCCCCCCTTGGCTTACAAGATCTGTCACACTGGTACCTAAACCCTTGCTTATTGGTAGCCAGGAACCCTCTAATTTATTGCTGTTGCTGATACCTCCTAAGCACAAACTAAGCTCACTCCAAAGCCTGTACTAATCTAACCCGAGAACCAACTGATACCCACTGCACCACTCCTTTCTAAACTGAACCCAATACTTTTCTCCTCTACTGATACTAACAGAACCTCGAACACCCACACTCACAGACACTCAAACACACAGACATGAGTTTCTACTGCAAACACTAGTTCATACCCCTAGCTCCTGCACACAAGGAACCTGACCCCTCATAAGTGTACCTCACAATTTCGGTGCACTGTTCATAATTTCTGTCACTCCTCCTTCCCTCTTGTATGTGCACAAACACACCCATACACCAAACTATCGGTGCCCACTAATATATATACACACATTCAATAACATATAAAATTACCACTCAAAATAGGTTACACCCTCTATTGGTCATTTTATCAAACACCTAGTGTGCACAAGCAAGATACCCATGATACACAACCAATCCTATTGCCAAATCCCCCAATCACAATGAATAACATATATATACATATCAAATATAAATTTATATATATGTAATATGATTAGTTGTTATGAAAAATAGGAGAAAATACCCATAAACACCAAAATCTCAAATATACATACAACACCATGAAGAAAATATTATAAAAACTAATAGAGACTCATTCTCTCCCCTTATGGCTATTCCTAAACCATAGGTGGGCTCCTAATGGTCAACAAAACCAATAAAACAGAATTTAAAATAGAGATTTCAGAATTTTACCTCTTGGGAGATGGATTCCCAATGCAAAGTCAAGGGTCCTCTAACCAAGCCTCTTCTTCTCCATGCTTCTTGTGACCTAAGCTTTTAGGCTTCTTAGATGAGAAAAATAAGAGGGATTGGGGTTTAAATTTTTGAAATTTGGTAGAGGAATAAGGGGTTTGGGGAAGAACTATTTCTAGGGTTTTTCATGAGCTATGAATGAACTAGAGGGAGGCTCCCTCTCTCCTATATAGGCCGGCCACATGAGGACCTAGGGCTACCAATGCATAAAGTTCTCAATGCCCTTATGGTTATTCATGAAGAGTTATTCTAATAAGTAGAGTTTAATCCTAAGTCAGGGTTTAACAAATTTCTAATTAAATGGATAGGGATTAACTAGTGGATTTAAAATGTCTAGTCTAAGGTTGAGTCTAATGGTCACATCAAGTCTAGTCCACCAACCCATATCATTTATATAATCATGTAACTATAAACATAATATATATTATTACAAATGACAATAATGCCCCTACTCTAGAAATGTGGTAGTGATAATCTGCGAGGAATAACATACCGACTGGGTAGCCAACATAGTGCCTGTCGCCATGAAGAATAGGAAGATTCAAATCTGCATCGACTTCCGTGTTCTGAATGGGGCATATCCCAAGGATGAATCCCCCACCCGATCACTAATATAATGATCGATAATACATGTGGCTTCGAGCATATGTTCTTCATGGACGGCTGCTCAGGCTACAACCAAATCAAGATATTTCCCGACGACGAAAAGCATACGTCATTCCGGACCCCAATAGGCATATACTGCTACACGATCATGCCTTTCGGTCTAAAAAATGTAGGTGATATATACCAGTGAGCTATGAACACCATTTTTTGTGAACATCCAAGCAAGACGGTGAAATGCTACATCGATGACATCCCCGTCAAGAGTTGCTCTAAAAATGACACCTCTAAGACTTGAGGATTGTGTTTGACTTAATATGCGCACACCGTCTCAAGATGAATCCTACCAAGTCCTTCCAGGGAGTCTCCAGCGGCAAATTTTTGGGTTTTGTCATCACTTTCCAGGGTATTCATATAGACCCTGACAAGACCAAGGCCATCCTGGAGATGAGCCTACCAAAGAACCTCTGAAAACTCCGCAGCCTTCAAGGGAGGCTAACATACATCAGGAGGTTCATATCAAACCTCTCTGGACATTGTCGGCCATTCACTCAGCTCATGAAAAAGGTGTCTTATTTTTCTGGGACAAAAAAAGCCAACATACGTTTGACGACATCAAGGAATACCTATCAAACCCTCTTGTGCTAGTGGCCCCAGTTATGGAAAAGCCATTTCTTCTCTATATACAAGTGATGGAGAACTCTCTCGGTGCCCTGTTAGCCCAGAATAGTGATACAGGCCACGAGCAGGCCATATACTACCTTAGCCGGATGATGGTCGACGCGGAGCATATGTACACGTTGAAAAGGAATGCCTTGCTCTAGTATTCGCTATTCAGAAAACTTGATATTACGTGTCTGGACAGACTATTCATGTAATCTCATGAGTTAACCCCCTTAGGGTCCTCATGACCAAACCAGGGGCACTCAGTTCTCGCTTGGCTACTTGGGCAATACTATTATCTCCATATGATATGGTGTTCATCCCATAGAAGGAAGTCAAGGGTCAAGCATTGGCCACTTTCAGGCAGCCCACCCGGGGTCAGAAACCTCGAAGCTCAATGAGGAGATTCCAGACGAGGCGACGGACTCCAATGTCACTACACTCGAAGCTGTTTTGCGAATATTCTTTGACGGCGCTTCAAGAGCAGGGCCCAAAGGCGGCATTATCACTGGGGTCGGGATAGTGTTGATCTCCCCATAAGGTCTCGTCCTCAATTGTGCCTACTTTCTTATGGTGTCGTGCTCCAACAATGTGGCAGAGTACAACGCCTTAATCGTCGGGCTCTAACTCGCTAAACAAGTTAGAGTAGAATACCTGGAGGCTTACGGTGATTCTTAGCTAAATAGTCAAACAGGTCTGGGACGAGTATAAAATCCAAAAAGAAGACTTGATCCCCTACCACCAAGCTGCGCTTAGCATTATCATAACTTTTGAGATATTTATCTTAGAGCACGTCCCTCGATTGTAAAACATTGAGGTTGACGCCTTAGCCGGCCTCGCCGCTTCCTGGGTGGTACCAAACAATACCCATCAGCTAATCGATGTGATCGACCAAGAGCTAGTTTGTCCCAAAGGCAACCTACGCTTTTTCCTCAGCTATATAGCAGAGGTCGACACCGATAATCATGATTGGAGGCTTTCATTCATTGACTATGCAGGCTATAAAATTCTTTCCGAGAACCCGAAGGAGGCCACATCAATCAGGAGACTCTCCCTCCGTTTCTATTACGATATGGAGACCAAAATATTATATTGTTGGTCCTATGATGGCCTTCTACTATGATGCTTATCGAACATAGAGGCAAAACAAGCCCTCCGTAAAGTTCACGAGGGCATCTGCGGGGCACATCAACCCGGTCCGAAGCTACAAGGCCGTCTTCGGAGAATGGGCTACTACTGGCCTACAATAGTAGCGAATGTTGTTGATTATGCTAGAAAATGCCAGACATGACAGATCCACACAAACTTCATCCACTAGCCCTTAGAGTTTTTACACCCAACAGTAGCATCTTGGCCGTTCGAAGCATGGGGGATGGACATCATCGGACCGATAAGCCCACCTTCGTCTAAGGGGTATCGGTTTATCCTGGCCATCACTGATTACTTTTCCAAGTAGGCGAAGATATTCCACTCGCCGAAGTAAAGACATCAAACGTGTTCAGTTTCATCAAACATCACGTCGTATATCACTTCGGCTTGCCTCGAAGGATCATCCACGATAATGGTTCGTAATTCACGAGTCATGCCTTCTATCGGTTTTGTGACAAGAACCGAATCTAAAACATAGCCTCCACAGCCTAAAATTCTGCAGCAAATAGTCTAGCAGAAGAATTCAACAAAACTATCATCAAGCTCCTCAAAAAATTCGTGTCTTCCAGTAAATGCGACTGGAACGAAAAGCTGGGTGAATGTCTCTGGGCCTACCGTACAACTGTCCGGACAGCTACTAGTAAAATGCCATTCTCTCTGGTGTATGAAAGCAAAGTGGTCCTCCCGCTCGAGATCTAGATCCCCTCACTACGAGTGGCTCTCTCCAACCGGCTAACCGCGGACGTTAATTACCACCGACGGTTACAGAAGTTAGAAGCACTAGACGAGAAATGGCTCTTAGCTCAACATTGCATCGAGCTGTATCAGGCACATCTCCCTGGAGGCTTTAACAAACGAGTAAAACATATAACCTTCCAAGTGGGTGACCTCGTCTTAGCAGTAAGAAGATCGATGGTTATGACTCATAAAACGACCGATAAATTCTAACCCAAATGGGAGGGCCCATTCATTGTGGAAACTGTGTTCTCCAACGGCACCTACCGGCTGGCAAAATCCAATGGTGACTTGCTCATGATGCCTATCAATGGCAAGTTCCTCAAAAATTATTATATCTAAATTAAACTTGTACTCTTCTATTACCAAACTATATCGTATCTTCCTGGGCACTGGTTTATGTCCACAATTATCTCTGGACTGTCGCTCTAATACACCACTCCGGCCGAGTTTGCCATATCCATATTACCTCTGAGCGAACTTTTTGGTCCTGGCCATCAATTATCGCATCCATATTACCTATGATATTGGATTTGACCCGCACTTATCACCCGTACTCACCAAGGTACACCAGCGGTATTAAGTCTATAAAACTGACACGTCTATAACACCTATGGCAGGGCTTATTCCAAATCTATTACTTACATTAACAAGCACAGAAAGTAATGGGTCCACAAGACCTATCACGTCCATATTACCTCCAATAGGGATTATTTTTGAACTTATTACTTGCACTCTAGTGCACAATAAGTAGTAAGTCCACAAAAAATCCCCCAGTGGGATATCCTCAATGGAAGCAAACAGCCACGTCCATATTACTTCTGGCACGCTTCCTTATCCTTCCACAAAAATACCAGGATCATACCTAACCTCTCAGTATAACTATCGATCAGCTCACATCTACGTTACCCTTGAGCAATCGTCCTCACGTCCTCCTCAATAGGGCACACCCAACCAACGCCTTCCCTGACAGAGCCATTGGTAAAGTTACTACAAAATCAAAAAAAGAAGGATAGTTAGATGCCATACAGCCAAATCATGGAGGGTCCATGCGACCAAGTCATGAAGGGTATATGCGGCCAAGTCAAGACCTCCATGCAATCAAATCATGGAGGCTCCATGCGACCAAGTCACAAAGGGTGCATACGGCAGAGTTATGACCCGTGCACGCAGCCGAAAGAGACCCGCGCATAAAGCATGCGGTATGATCATGTGGAAGGATCCACATAGCGGACCTCGTACAAAGTATCTGTGTGTCCAAACTTCTCCTCCAACCCTTACCTTTGATAGGCACTTGAACATCTGGATGAAAGGTCGATGCCTCATCCTCAGCTATAGACGAAGAAGTAGGGCACTTCCCCTTATCGATAGCCTTCTTGGCCTTTGACGAGAAAGATGGAACTTTAGGGGCCATGACAAATAGTCGGAGAAGACGGTCGAAAACAGAGGAAGTAGCGGAGACAAAGGGGAAGGCAAATCTCAGCAAAAAAAGAAAGTTCTCTCTCCTCCTCCAGACCCCTATTTATAAGCCAATAAAAGACAAGACTAACTCATCGACAAAAGTCAAGAAAGAAAGAGAGGCGCCCGAAGGAAGTGATGGTGTCCTACTAATTCTTGTGCAGATTGAAACGATTGACTCCCGAGATCCGTAACCAAGGTTATACCGCGCTCCAATGTTATCAAATGACAGCGGCTGATGGTTAAATTTTTGGGGAGGCCTTATCCTTAAACGCCGTTAGCTTGGGATCCACGTGAAGAGGCAGCTCGAAATCCGAACAGAATCCACTCAAGGGTCAGAGCAAATCTGGCAATGAATGACTTGATAGCCTGGCAGCACACGTCCATGCGGTACAATGTCCATGCGACCTAAACGTCCATACGGCCCAAATATACCCCATCCATGCTTCTTATTCAAAGTATTTCAAACTTATCAGTTGAAAACTTTGTAGGGGATCTTGCAGAAGCATAGAAAATACAGATCCATGAGGCCAACAACCATGCACCCCACTATAAAGCTTAGCAGAAATTGGACCGCATAGTCACCATGTGGCCCAGAAAAGCTACATTCATGCAGCCTAAACAGCCGAAGCAAACCTTGGCCGCAGATGGACCTGACATGATGGCCAAATCAAGTCTTACACACAATCCTGACAGGAAGGATTCTCTGAATGCCTCAAAAGATAAAATCTCACCAAAAGACAGAAGTCTCAAGGAGTGGGCAACACCATGTGTACAACACGATAAAAGATTCCATGCGGCTCTAACCTATGCGGCTCTGGCCGCCGTGCAGTCCATGTATTCCAGATTCCATACGTCCCATGTATTTTTGGCTGCATACGTCCCAGACTCCATGCATCACATGCGTCTCTGGCAGTCGTGCAGTCCATGCGTCCCATATTCCATGCGTCCCATGCAATTCTTGTTGCATGCGTCCCAGAATCCATACATCCCATGCGTCTCTGGCCGCTGTGCAGTCCATGCATCCCAGATTTTGTGTGTCCTATGTGTTTCTAGCCGTACGCGTCCCAAACTTTACCTGTTCTATGCGTCCCAAATGCCATATATATAAAATCCTGCTGTTACAACTGAAGTAATTTTCTTCCACCAAATAGCGGCCATGCATCCATTTGACCAAGTTCTGCCTACAATAGTTGAGAACCACCGAGATACTCAGCAAACAATAAAATTCCAACAAATATCCATATAGCAACGGGGCAGCCCGGTTTTGCGTGCATGGCTGTAGCTCCCTTCTGTTAAGAGGGAACACGTAGAAAACCTCCTGTTTGCCATTAAATCAAAAGGAGAACTAAAAAATCTTGATTTGATTAACAAACTAAAAAAAAGTACAGAGAAGTCCTAGAAGACAATTTAAGTACAAATTTATTTTCTGGGGGTAACGATAGAGGGTTATGAGTGTAGAAAATCTCTTTACTCCGTGGATGATCCGATATGAAAACTCGTCTCTCTTGCTCGAGTGTAGGTTTGCCAATAGCCAGCCAGTTCTGTATGGGTGTGGTACCTTGCTATTTATAGCCACCCTGTAGTCGTGCTATGGATGCCGCATATGTTCCTTCTTGGTGGCCGCATAGGGCTACTTCAATAACATGCGGTTGTAACTGTGGCTGCATGTCACGAGGAAGCTGTTATGTGATTTTAGTTTAGATATGTTGTTGATGAGATCACGGGTTTGTTATCAACCCGTTGTAGGCGTGACTTGGTCAGCTGAACACGTAGTCAGCACTAACTATGTGAAGATCTTTGTGGTTGTGACAGAAAGATCTTGTGAGTTAAAGAACGCATAACAACTAGGCCGCATGGGTCTTATAGCCGAATATGTGCTCTTATTTGGGCCTTGGTGAAATGGACACTCTAGCCGCATATTGACGAGGCCGCATATGTGCTCTCGTCCGCCTTTGGTCTGATGGACACTTTGGCTTCATGAGGACGCATAGATTTACGGCCACATGTGTGCTCTGGTCGCATATGTGTCCTGGCGGCATATGAGCTTTTATCTAACTGAGGCCACATATCATCGAGGCCGCATAATATTGAAGCCGCATAGACGGAACACGTGACATGGCTCATTTGATGAGATCATTAATTATTAGATTTGACTCTTTATCTTTTTTCCTGTTGCCTTTTTGTAAGTCTCGAGGCCGTCAGGCCTTTTTGTCAGGCGTTGGAGAGTGTGACAAGGATCCTTTATGCGGCCTCTTGCTACTTGGTTGGTCTGGCTGCATGAAGGCTATTATGCGACTTCCGTCTGGTCGTATCTATCATATTTTATATGGCATGAGCTTTATGCGGCCTGTAGTATTTTTATGCTTCTACAAGACCCCATTCAAAGTTTCTAAAATGACGAGTTTGGAATACTTTGAATGAGAAGCATGATCGAGGACTTTTGGCCGCATAGTAGAGATATGCCGTATAACTTTGTGTTGCCACATAGAACGTTCTACCAGGCTTTCAAGTTATTAAATGAGTGGATTTGGTTCGATCTTTGAGGAGATCTCTTAGGATTCTGTGTTGTCAGTTGACACAGAGTCTGAAGCATCAATTTTCGATAAGATTAAAGAGGATCATACGGATCGAGGTATCAGGTTTATCTCATTAACCGCTTGATTCATTGTCTCGATACCTTCACGTGGTTTTGGAGCCTATAAATAGGCAGTCATGGGGAGAGAGAAATTTTATCTCTTTACTTTCTTTCTTATTTTCCTGCGAAGGATGCCGCAGGATGCTACCCTTCTCGCCGAGGAGTTTGTCAGGGGCGGTCTGGATCATTGGCCCCCGGATTTCGGTACTTTACTCGGAGGTAGGGGAGCACCACATTCTTCGTGCCGGGCTTCCATGGACACAGCGACACCCATGCACAGTCTTGCTGCATGGACGAGAAATCGTCTAGAACACACGCAAACTTCTTACATAGCCTTGCCACATGGATGAAAGATCATCAGTAATATGCACATGCTTTCTTCATTAGTTTTTCGCATGGATGGGCAACCATCATGTGACTAAGATCTTGCCGCATGGATAAAGGTTCGACCTGGACATGTGATACCCATGACTCTGTCACATGGATGGAAGTTCGATCCGGACAAGCGAACATCATGGCTCTACCGCATAGAAGATACCTCATACGCCACTAGGCTCTACCACATAGACGTCAATTTTGTCTTTGTATGCTGATGTCATATATTTTCCTTATGCATGCTTTGTTCCCCCTCACATAGCTCATGATAGAGCATAAAAGGATATCATAACACCCGTTGTTCGGGGTGAAGACCAACTTTATGCGATGGTTCACCAAGAATTGATCAAGACAACGAGGACAGTTTGGCAAGAACTAATCCAGGTGACAGGGATAAACATCTTGCGTTGTGTGCTGAGTTGTCCTTGTTCATGCAGCATTCCAGCTGCATTTCTCCTTTTTATGCGGTTTGCTATCGGCCGGGAGACTACGGGGTCGATGACAGGATTTAAATTAATTGTTATTCCTGTCGTCGATCTTTCCATATGATTATAGGGTGCCTGCTCCTGCTCCACCCTTGCTATTCGTCGGTATAGATTCTTTTCCATATACTGAGGTTTGCACAATAGATGGATAATCCAGAAAGCATTAAGTTCTACTGCGGGCTCAACTTGTGTCAGTAGCAACGACAGCTCGGAGGGGCACCTGGATGGAGAAAGTTCTGATTGTAGAATTTTCTATCACCTGTACTCATGATCTTGAATATGAATAAAAATTCCAACGTGTGTACTCGTGATCTTGAATATTAATGAAAAGTTTATCTTTTTCCAAAACTTCTTTGTCGTATTAAATATTGTGGACTTTGGGAATTTGTTCTAGAGGTAATATGGACGTAGTACAATGCCGTAGCCTTTTTAAGGATATCCCGCTAGGGGATCTTTGAAGGACCTATTATTTGTTGCGCACGTTGTGTGTAAATAATAAGTTTGAAATAAGCCCTATCAGAGGTAATATGGACGTGATAGATTTTGTGGATAGTAAGGACATCCCGCTCGGAAATCTTTGGTGGACCTATTACCCTTTTGTGGACTTGGGATGCGAGTAATAGATTCGAAACAAACCATATCAGAGGTAATATGGACGTGATAGATTTTGTGGATCCATTACTTTTTGCGCATGTAAGTGCAAGTAATAGGTTTGAGATAAGCACTGCCAGAGATAATATGGACGTGGCAGTTTTTGTAGACTTAACACCGCTGGTATACCTTGGTGAGTACGGGTGATAAGTGGGGATGACAACCGATATCAGAGGTAATATGGAGATAGCCAAAACTCGAGAGGTTTGCTCAGAGGTAATATGGACATGGCAAACTCAACAAGAAAAAATTATTAGGACAGCGGTTCAGAGGTAATATGGACATGATCCAATGTCCAAAAAATTTACTAAGGAGTGATTTATTGACTGTGGTCTATCCTAACATGAAGATAGAACTAAGGATTGCTCCACTGAGAAGATTGATGGGATGATAGCTTAGAGGCAATATAAACATGGCTAGCTTCTAACGGGATTAATTTTTGAGTGGTCACTGCGGGAGTGTGCGAGTGGACCTGAGGAATGCTCCACTAAGGAGACTTTGGGGATCCATCATCTATTGCGTATCTAGGACTCCTGGATACAGATGATGGATTTTACAAGAATTTGTAACGAAGGGAAAATATTTCACATAGGCACTTGCTGTGGATGAAGAACCCCAGAGTGTTGAGATCTATATCTGGGTTATCCCACTGGGGATGAGAGGAGTACAAGTATAGTTTAGACGTAGTACTTTTTTAGGAACTTGCCATTGATAGGCATCATGAGCAAGTCATCGTTGGGTTTCACTAGCCGGTATGTGCTATTAAAAAATACGATTTCCACAATGAATGGGCCCTCCCATTTAGGTTAAAAAAATTTAGTCGTTTTGTGAGTCATAACCATCGGTCTTCTTAATGTTAAGACGAGGTCACCGAATTGGAACGTTCTCTATTTTACTCATTTGTTTAAGGCTCCAAAGAAACACGCTTGATACACCTATATGCGTTGTTGAGCTAAGAGCCATTTTTCGTCAAGTGCTTCCAACTCCAGTAACTGCCAGCGTTAGTTGTCATATGTGGTTAGCCGGTTGGAGAGATCTACTCGTAGTGAAAGAATTTGGATCTCGAGGGGGTGGACCGCTTCACTTTCGTACACCAGAGAGAAAGGCATATTGCTAGTAGTTGTCCGGACTGTTGTATGGTAGGCCTAAAGACATTCACCCAACTTCTCGTTCCAATCACGTTTGTTGGAAGACACTAATTTCTTGAGGAGCTTGATGATGGTTTTCTTGAATGCTTCTTCCAGACCGTTTGCTGCTGGGTTGTAGACAGTTATGCTACATTCTGAATCCAGTTTTTATCACATAATTGGTAGAATGCATGGCTTGCAAATAGTAGACCATTGTCATAGACGATTCTTTGTGGCAGGACGAAGTCTACCTAGGCAAGCCCCCAACCCAACCGTAGCCCCCTCCATTTTTATTTTTTCCTTTCTTCTTCTTCTTCTTCTTTCTTCTTCTTCTTCCCCTTCTTTTCAAATTCAAAAAAAAGGGAGGGGGAAAATACTCCACTGTTCACCAGCCCAACTCCATTCGTGTCCGGCCCTCGACCGCCACTACTTCCCTCTGCCTGATCCGGCAGCCAACCCAGTAGCTCCATGACCTCCTCCTCCTAGCTGCCTCACCCAGCCGGCCTCTCCACCGCGGTTTCACGAGCAACCACCACCAGTGTCATCTTCTCTGGCTCCCCTTGCTCCCTGCAGACCGGCTTTTCCCCACAGCTCCGACCGGCCGAGCCGACCCCGCTGCGAGCTCCGACTACTCCCTGTTTCTCCCACCATCACCACCTCAAGCCTCCTCCACCACCATCGACCAACTCCGGCCCGGCCAACCTCTTCTCCGGCTACTGCCCCATCCCCGAGCAACTCTACCACCCGACTCTCTGCACATCCCCGCACCGCCTAAAGCCCCGACCTGCTCTCCCCTTCATCCCTCCGGTCAGCCTGCACCCCAACCTCCATCGAGCCAACTCCTCCCTACACTCCCCAATCCTCCTCCATCTCCTCCACGACTCCGCCAATCCCCTCCCTCTTCTCCGGCCAAACCAAACCAGCTCCACCACCCTGTTCGTCTCTCCTCCAGCCTCGACACAGCCGATTCAGCTCCCCTCCGGCAGCACGGCTCACCCCGTCCTCCTCCCAACCTCCGAGCTCCCTCCTTCTTCAACCTCCAACTCGAGTTGAACCACCACCACTGCCAGCTGCAGTCCAGCCCTCTCTGTCTCTTCGGTCAGCTCCCCTCCGGCGAGTCAGCCCGTCCGGCCAATGCTCTCCGGCCAACCACCGTGAGTCACTCCCCTCTCCCTCTTCCCTTTTTTATTGTACATATACGTATGTAAATATTAATACATATTTAAACGTATATGTGTGTGTAGGTGTATGTGTATACGTGTATGTGTATACTTATATGTGTGTGTAGGAGTATATGTATACGTATATGTGTATACGTGTATGTGTGTGTACGTATCTATGTGTATGTGCATATACGTGTTTGCGTGTATATAAATATGTGTATGTGTATAAATAGTGTATTTAATTAATGTATATGTATATGTATATATTTAATGTAATTGGTATATAAATTTTGTATATACTTATTTTAGTATATGTATTATTGGTATATGTATATATTTATATATATATATATATATATATATATATATATATATATATATATATATATATATATATATATATTGTATATACTTAATATATTTTCAATATATATAATTGGTATATATATAAATACTTATTTTAGTATATATATTATTGGCATATGTGTGTATATATATATATATATATATATATATATTGTATATACTTAATATATTTTCAATATATATAATTGGTATATATGTATATATATATTTAGTAAATGTATGCATTCATTAATTGGTATATATATATGTATTTGTATATACACTTAGTATATTTTTAAAATTGGTATAAATGGTATATATATATTGTTCAACTAATGTATATATTATACATGAAATTAAATGGTACATATATATATTGTATATGTATTTAATTTGGTGCATGTATATATTGTAAGTATTAATGTTAGTTAAAAATAGGTATAATGTGTTTAGATGTCTATCTACTAGATGACCCTAGTTGACCAGTATCATACCTGGCATAGCCCCTGAGTTATGTATTTGTGTTGTGTTAGTGTAACATCTGATGCAAATATTGTATTGTTTATTATATGTCTATAGGACTGTTGGATCCTCCAGGCGATACTCTGGAATAGGACATTGGTATTACCAGCTAAGGACCCAAGCCGAGTACATTCTCTGATTAGTTCTTGTTTATGATATCCCCTATGTTTATTGTATCTAGTATAAATATCCATATTCTCGACACGCTGGTTACACAGATTGGTGTATACGGATCTCGTCATGAGATGTTATTCCTTATTCATGGTGTAGCTTGTACAAGACTTATTTCCTTGTTATCTTATGCATGTGCAGACACTGATTCTCGGAGAGATTTGCTACCTCCCTAGGGAATCCCGTGCCATAGCGTACCATGGTTGGATCTACTATACCAGTCAGGGGTGGGGAGTATTTTAGTGTAGATATGTGATCATACCCAACTCTACATGCATCATAGCTCACCCCACATCTCACGTCGGGTGCGGCCTGACTATTTACATGCTTCATAGCTGTTATATGTGATTAGCCTGACCTTTACATGCATCATAGCTAACCAAATGGTTAGCCTGACCTTATATGAATTATAGCTAATCATATGTAACCAGCCTGATCAAGTTCCCAAGCCGATCACATGTTAAAGCTAGTACTCACACCATTAGTCATAGTATTCTTGCTCATTGACATATTGTTTCCTTTCCTGCATTTACTTACAGTATTTCTAGTATATCCTTTATTATATATTTTTCGTACATATACATGCATCTTGTATATTTCTATCTATATACTGCTACATAGTTTATATCATTGATATAGAACTGCTATTAAAAATGTACTTTGCTCCTTCCTGACTGGAAAACATTTTTCAGACTATGCCTAGAGGACTGGTATCCGACACTTGTGGACCACAGGGTGAGTAGCTGCAGTCTTGAACTTAGTAGTTCAGTCGTGATTCCGGGAGGTCTAGCGGGAATCACTAGTTCTAGTTAGTTTCTCAGTTGTCTATTTTTGGTACCGGATTTGTCTCCGACAATCTTATTTGAGACTTGGATTATGTTGAGTTTGATTATTTATAGTTTAGACTTGTGTTGTATTCTTATTTATTTTTTCGATTCTTATCGTGCTGTAGTTATGTAATTGAGTATGTTGTTTATTTATATTGTGTTATCCATGTCTCCTTATGGAGTTGGATACTAGTGTAAGATTATTTAGATAGTGCTTGACCTAGACAGCGTTCTACCGCCGATGCTGCGGCGTAGGCTGGACGTACCCACGCTCTCGTACCCCTATACCGGGTGCGGGTCATGACAGAAGGTACCAGAGATTCAGGTGCCTTCACGTGTGATTTGACGTTGAGGGGTGGCCGCATCGGAAGTGCGAGCCTTGAGGCGGATTCTTAAGGGCTTCTCGGGTGTTGTTGTGTCCTCGGCTTCATCGTCAACCTCATTGCCACCTTTATCTTGGCGGACTTTCTTGTAGAGGATCGAGTCAGAGTAGTAAATCTCAATTCCCTTAAACGGATCAACATCAGCGAACTCCTTCTTGAAAAACCATGTTCGTCTACATATTTTAGGTACTGGTGGATGGTGGACGGCATGGTCCTGTGTTCATGTATCCACGGACGCCCCAATAAAACGTTATAGGATGTATCTACGTCTATGACATAGAAGATGACTTCTGTTTTTAGGTCGTCGATCTGGCATTTCAGGCGAATTTTTCCTAGAGGGTAACTCCTTCCTTTGTTGAAGCTATTGATGGTGGTATTGGTGGCCACTAGACGATGCATCGGGATCACCAGGGTCTGAAGCAATCTTCTCGGGATGATTCTGATCGATGATCCTGGGTTAATATGCATCCAGTCCACCTTGACGTTGCTAATATATCTTGTATAGTACAGGGCCGATCGTGCCTATTATTTTTGAGAAATATGTCATGTTGCGAGAAAGTGATATTGGATATCGCATCCATGGCATTGTTGCAATGTGGACAAGCAGCAGGATCTTCGGGTGGTGTCTTGACTTGCGCCTTGTAGCTATCAGTATTATGTAATGCCTCACTAAGGGCAGCCCGAGTATCTTTGAGAGCCACAAAAACTCAAATAGCAATAATTTCGCCAGAGTGTTGGTTAATTGAGCTACGATATCGAAGTTATAGGATATTTCCAGCCCTTGTGGTGCATCCCTGTGCAGCGGTTTATCAAAGCAAGTTTTCTTCTGTTTAGACTTTTCTGTTGGGGGGCTGATATGGTCTAGGACCAGTGGTGGTAGGCACAAAAATTGGGGGCGTATTGCTATGCTTTGGTTGGTACATTATGCCTGACCTTTTTGTACCTACTGCCAGCTCTTCAGCCGAGGAAGAAACTGTGTAACAGGATTTAGATTTTTTACCCTTGGACTTGGCGATAGAGGATGTCGTCGATTGTGTCAAGTCTGGTACGAGGTCAGCATGGACCTACATAACTTCCTTACGTGGTGCGGCAAGAGGTATTAGCCCGACCGTTTGGTCACGAGCTGGTGGAAGGTTGACCACCTCCATAGTTGTCTTTGGGACTGGGACCACTCTGTCTTGGGCTTCTGTCGGTGGAAAGTTGCCAAATTGGAGGGACACCATGTTGGCGTCGACCGTCACATTATCGAAGTCCAGGAAAAGGCCTTGGTATCAATCAGGCATTGGATATACCACTTCAGGGTATTGAACTCCTGCGTTGGGTGTGGACGTATCGGTGGAAGTGATAATACTTTGGGTTATCCATTTCCTCCTCTTCAGACTGACGTCTGATATCGGGGAGCCAGATTTTGCCTCCCTGCATCAGCATGTCTAAGATGGGTTTGACATCACTATCTTTGAAAGAGTAAGTCTCCTTTAGTTTTGGAGCCTCTGCCTGCTTTTTCTCAAGCTTCTTGGTCAAGGTAGCGACCATAGCCTGTTTTCTCTTTCCATCACGGCTGCTATTACCGTCGTTATTGTTATTGATGTTGTTGGGGTTGGGACATTTCCCTTTGTCTTCAGTGGTAGGGATATGGATTCCCAAGTTTCAGGCGTTCTTCAGCTTCTTTTCAGCGTTGACAACGCTTACGATGAATGACGTCTAGTCTTTAAACTGGGTATCATCCATCCAGAGGCTGACTGCCGAAAGTAGGTTCCTCTGGCACATTTTTATTAGCGTCGCTTCGGGATTGCCAGGGGGCAGTCAGTGTTGTCTGTCGGAATCGTTCGATATTGTTACGAGTGAGCTCCTTTTCTTCCTGGGAAACATCCATCTGGGAAGACATCATCATATCATGTCCTGTCTTATAGAATCTTTCTAAGAAAAGACTCTTGAGATCGTCGAATAATGATATGCAATTATCTGGCAGGCTACAGAACCAGTCGAAGACTACTTCCGCCAATGCCCTGACAAAGAGCCTGGTAAGGATGGCATCATTGTGGGGTAGGTGCCATGTTGCTATCTCAAAGTAGCTAATGTACCGATGAGGGAAGGACTTTCTGTCAAACTTGTCTATGTTGAAGGTCTTGTACCTGGGCGGGTACGGTACGTCCCTCCATTCCAGCGGGTACGGTTGGCGTAATCCAAGATCGTGGAGTGAGTTCCAATTATCGATGGAGTCTAGTCGAGCTCGGAGTTCTTGGACCTCTTTCATTGCTTTCTTAGCCTCGACTACTGCTGAAAGGGCTGAGGAACCCGGTTGGGGAGGATTGCCTCCCACAGATGGAGCGGTTATGTTTGAATCCACATTGGTCCCGGGATCAAAGTTAGCTGGTGCAGAGGTCCTATTAGGGAAGCACAGGGATCAAGCAGGATACGATTATTTAGATAGAACAGATTGGAAGAAAGATGAGTCATAGTCAAATATGGATGAGATCCTATACTCTAATCCTAATTGCAGGCTTGCTCGGTACAGTAACGTAACTGAGACAATATGCTCTTGACCTGCATGGGCCACCACAAAAATATGTCACGCCCCAGTCCCAAAAATACGTAGGACTAGGACACGTAAGCATGCCAGCCGCATGTATATGGCAACTCCAATATATGGAAACCAAAATCCACACGTACGCTATAATATGAATATCAAATCCACAAGTGGTATAAATCTATCACAAGTCACAGGGTATAATCCAAATTTCATCCACGAAAATTAATATAAATAAATAACCAGTATCTATGAAACTAGATCTCAATAAGAAGTATCTAAGGATGATAGTTGGATGAAAACAAATCTACTACCAACTCGAATAGAAAAGTGCAACACAATAAATGCAATATAAGAATACCAGCTCATAATCACGAGCTCGAAGAAAAGACATCCTCGAAATTATGTAACCATCCGAATCTGCGCTCCTGCGAATACTCATGGACAGATACACTTGGAAGGGCTAGGTCCTTAGAGGGACGTAGCAAGATACATAAAATCATGCCAATAAAGTACTGAAATAAATATCCAATGGGTTGCCTAACCGTCTAAGTGAATGCAGTTTAAGAACAACTTTTCCAACGCATGGGCTATCTGGCTAAAATGGGATTGGCATGGTTCTGTTGGAGATCCATGGGCCTACAAAGCATGTTGTCTTTTGAACGGCAAAGGCCGCCTAATAATAATATAATATATAGTGGTCATCATGACCGTGTATCTCCGACCGAGCGTACGGGTTACACAAGAAAAGTGCAACGGAGCCCACACGCCTTACTTGTTGTTCTCTCCATCCCATGCTCTAAGCATGTCACATCCATGACATGATAATAACTCTAATAACTGCCAAGTCTACTAGCATGCAAAGTTTCTAACAATAGTTATTCCTAACGTACAGCCCACACGTACAGGAGGCCAAACCCTGCACGCAAGTTCGTGATCTATATGAGACTCATAACTCGTGTAACAACTGTGTCACGGCCAATGAAACCTAATGATGCTTCATGATAATGGGGTGGTCTCATAAACAAGGTCAATGCATATACATAATAAAAATAATCACGATGACACCGTCGTTGCACCCAAGTTTCCTTGGACGCGCATTTTATATAGCAGTTAAAATATATGAACTAAAAACAGAAAATAAAGATGCATGCAACATATGGAATATGAATAACAGTACAATGGCAAGGTATACTTGCCTGACAAGAAAGCTACGATGTACCAATAACCTGCTCCAGAAGTCGCACAGAACAATCCAATATCCTACGTATATATAATATAATACAATACAATCATTAGTCATTACACTAGTACAAACACAACCATATTTATATTGGACTCGAGGGTACATTAGGGGTGGCACTAGTTATCTAACACTGTCAAATACGCATTAAATTATGCGGGTGTCACATCTTCAAGTGTTGTACACCATCAGTAAGTCAATCTAACATGTGTCTAAGCCAGTACGTTAATATACACAAGGCAGACAGTTCACAAGTTCTTAGGGTCAATATGGTCAAGGTAAGTACGGGACAGTCCACCGTGTCCTAGGGTCGTATAATACATACATATATAGTCACAACTATTATTTAGCATTTAATTACATATATATCCATATAATTATATAATAATAACCAGTAATTTATTTACATAACTATTTGAATATATTTAATAAATATATATATATATATGTACCATGAATATTATACATATACCAAATTGAACAAATCAACTACCAGGTTCTAACTACAAGGCACATAATTCCAACATTTAATATTATAATTATAACCCTAGCAAGCTATATATCCTAACATAAGGCATTCACTTGGTCCTACAATCAGAAAGGTCAGACAGCATGAATTGAAAGATAAGAGGAAAAATTTAGTCGTCACACTAATAGTGACTGTCAAGGTTTCAGAGGAATGATATATGAAATTAAAATAGAGAGAAAATAATATCATGGTTGTCTAAGGGGAAGGGGGTATGCTAATCTCCGTATTTGAGGCGAGAAACTAGGGGAATATTATTTTATTCTTCATGGCTTCCTAGAGTACTGTCTGCTAATACTAAGACAATGATCAAAATGTATAGTTCTATAATACTATCTCACCATACAAGTTAGGCTTGCTCCTAATATTCAACCTTGGATTTCTAGTGGTCCCTTAATACTAGGGTCAAATAATATGGTTAAATTTTTAACTAACCATAGTAGTGTCTATACTACTCTTAGGTCATTCATAATTACATCAAGGGTAATGGTAAACCATCTATATATAAGGAATGCTAGGGTTCACTAGATTTTCTAAACTTAGTGATGTGTCAAAACTCTAGTTGTATTCTTGGTAGGTGTGTTACCCTAATTATCATTCTAACAACAAGGGTTCCTATATTCTAGAAGAAGGCTATACTCAAGAAACTATTAGGAAAGCACAGGGATCAAGCAGGATACGATTATTTAGATAGAACAGATTGGAAGGAAGATGAGTCATAGTCAAATATGGATGAGATCCTATACTCTAATCCTAATTACAGGCTTGCTCGGTACAGTAACGTAACCGAGATAATATGCTCTTGACCTGCATGGGCCACCATAAAAACATGTCATGCCCCAGTCCCAAAAATACGTAGGACTAGGACACGTAAGCATGCCAGCCGCATGTATATGGCAACTCCAATATATGGAAACCAAAATCCACACGTACGCTGTAATATGAATATCAAATCCACAAGTGGTATAAATCTATCACAAGTCATAGGATATAATATAAATCTCATCCACAAAAATAAATATAAATAAATAACAAGTATCTATGAAACTATATCTCAATAAAAAGTATCTAAGGATGATAGTTGGATGGAAAAAAATCCACTACCAACTCGAATGGAAAAGTGCAACACAATAAACGCAATATAAGAATACCAGCTCACAATCACGGGCTCGAAGAGAAGACGTCCTCGAAATTATGTAACCATCCGAATCTGCGCTTCTGCGAATACTCATGGACAGATACACCTGGAAGGGCCAGGTCCTTAGAGGGACGTAACAAGATACATAAAAGCATGCCAATAAAGTACTAAAATAAATATCCAATGGGTCGCCTAACCATCTAAGTGAATGCAGTTTAAGAACAACTTTTCCAACACATGGGCTATCTGGCTAAAATAGGATTGGCATGGTTCTCTTGGAGATCCAGGAGCCTACAAAGCATGTCGTCTTTTGAACGGCAGAGGCCGCCTGATAATAATATAATATATAGTGGTCATCATGACCGCGCATCTCCGACGGAGTGTACGGGTTACACAAGGAAAGTGCAATGGAGCTCACATGCCTTACTTGTTGTTCTCTCCACCCCATACTCTAAGCATGTCACATCCAAGTCTACTAGCATACAAAGTTTCTAACAACAGTTATTCCTAACGCACGGCCCACACATACAGGAGGCCAAACTTTGTACGCAAGTCCGTGATCTATATGAGACTCACAACTCGTGTAACAATTATGTCACGGCCAATAAAACCTAATGATGCTTCATGATAATGGGGTGGTATCATAAACAAGGTCAATGCATATACATAATAAAAATAATCACGACGACACCGTCAATGCACCCAAGTTTTCTTGGATGCACATTTTATATAGAAGTTAAAATATATGAACTGAAGACAGAAAATAAAGATACATGCAACATATGGAATTTGAATAACGGTACAATGGCAAGGTATACTTAACTGGCAAAAAAGCTGCGATGTACCAATAACCTGCTCCAGAAGTCGTGCAGAACAATCCAATATCCTACGTACATATAATATAATACAATACAATCATTAGTCATTACACTAGCACATATACAACCATATTTACACTGGACTCGAGGGTACACTAGGGGTGGCACTAGTTATCTAACATGGTCAAATACGCGTTGAATTACGCGAGTGTCACATCTTCAAGTGATGTACACCATCAGTAAGTCAATCTAACATGTGTCTAAGCCAGTACGTTAATGTACACAAGGCAGACAGTTCACAAGTTCTTAGGGTCAATATGGTCAAGGTAAGTACGGGATAGTCCACCGTGTCCTAGGGTCGTATAATACATACATATATAGTCACAACTATTATTTAGCATTTAATTACATATATATCCATATAATTATATAATAATAACCAATAATTTATTTACATACCTATTTGAATATATTTAATAAATATATATATATATATATATATATATATATATATGTACCATGAATATTATACATATAGCAAATTGAACAGTATACGCGTACGTATGCGTGTACGAGTTGGGTTCACGGACTCAGGGTCCGATATGAGCTAGCAGTCATAAGCAATACGCATATCCTAATAACATATACACAAGCACACATACGAAATAAGAAAGGAGGGACAGGTTCGAACCTTAGGATACGTGCATAGGCATGACGATGCCGATGATGAGGTTGACGATGATGACGACGAGGGTGACGATGAGGGTTATGACGATTGAGGTTACTATGAGAAGATGAGATGATGATGGGTTGATAATGATGTTGATGATTAGAGGTGATGATGATGGTAGTTAATTAGGTTTATGGTGGTTAGGGTGCTAATTAGGTTAATGATGATAGTGGTGATGACGAGGATGGTGACTGGGATAATGGTGATGACGAGGACGATAATGTGGATGATGACTAAGATGATAATGGGGTGATGGTGATGATGAGGACGATGATGTGATGATAACTAGGATGATGTAGATGATGATGATGCATGGTGGTGATGTTAATGGCAATGGTGATGGTGATGATAATGTATGGTGGTGATGTTAATGGTGATGAGGTGATGATGGGGTGGCTGCTCCGGCCAGGGGAAGTCTGGCCAGTTGGGGGAGGTTCGGCTAGAAGGAGGAGGAGGTGAGGAGGAGCTCAGGGCTGATGTCAGGAGGAGAGGAGGAGGACCGTGGTGGTGATGGGTGGTGGACAGGGTAGTTTGAGGTAGAAAAAGGAGAGGTGGTGTGGGTGCTGGAGGTGTGGGTGCTGTCGGCGGTGAGCAGGCAAGGGGAGATGGTCTGCAGGCGGCTCGGTGACGAGAAGAACGGGGAGGAGGAAGAGGAAGTCGTGCGGAGGAGTTTCACCAGAGACGGGTGCTCAGGTGGACGGACTGGTGGTGGGTGTTGCAGGTCGGGAAGAAGAAAGACGAGGACAACCATGGTGGTCGTGATGACGGTGGCGTTGCTGGCGATGAGGTGGAGATCTGAGATAGGAGGGAGGTTATCGAGGAGTCCAGCAGGGTCGGGTCAGCTCCGGCGTCGGTGCAGCAGCTCTCAGGCGGCGCTGGGGAGATGGAGAAGAAGAGTGGGAGAGATGGTGGTGTAGTTTGAGTCCGGCTGGTGCTCCGGCCCTTGCGCAGGAAAGAGGAGGAAGAAGAAAAGGGCGAGGTCGTGCACATGAGCAGCGGAGAAAGGCGTAGGGATGAGGCTGCTCCGGCGGGGTGGCTCATCGGAGGATGGTCGGGGTGACCGGAGCTCCGGCTGCTGGAGGAAGGAGACGGTGAACAGGGAAAAAGGAAGGGGGTGACTTCGGCTAGGTGGGGTTGGGTGTTTTAATGTGGGAACAAATATAGGAAGAGGATTATTTATACATGTGGAAATTGGGTTTTGGTTTGACCTAAAAGTTTGGGGCTTGGTCAACCCTTCTTGGGGTGGGCCTTGGTCTCATATGAGGGTGTTGGGGCTATAAATTACATGGTTTAAAATGCAAGGATGTGGTTTAAATGAGGCGGCGATGTTGTGCGTTTGCACATTCCAAAAATTATGGGAAAAATTCATATGAAGGGAAAAAATAGATTTTTTTTCATGTATTGTTCAATGTTGTGGACACCTCAATTCATTTTTGCACAAATTCATATGAAGGAAAAAATTCATATGAAGGGAAAAATTGCACAAAGATAAAATTTGAATTTAATTAATTAAATTCAGTGTGCATGGTGTTCTGGAATTAATTAAAGGTACATGGGGATAGAATTAGGTGGGACACAAGTGTCATGGGCGTAGAGGATTCAGTGTAGAATATTATCCTGAATTTGGTGTGCACAAAACGGTCAAGATTGTGTCTCCAATTTTAATTGGAACACACAAGGGTACAAAATTAGAATTTACTTAGAATTAAGAAATAGCATCTGCGACGTTTATTGTGCGACTAAAATGTAGCACAATAGAGCATAATTATAAGTTACACCGAGGTCAGAATAGCAGGCGGACATGTCTAGGACAAGGGTATGAAGTTTATAGGAAGGCAGTGGCTAGTGTAGTGCTCCAATTATCGAAGCAATGGTAAGGTGCCCTATGTGACATAAATATTGTATAATTAAATAAATAAATAATGTGCTATTTCTATTTGGGTTCAAACTAGCCCTAATTTCACTATCTAAGCATGTAGGCCTAATTTTGGGGGAGGGGTTTACAATTATTGTGTAGGTCCAGGGGTTTACTACCCCAAGCTTGGGGAGCCCCTTGTGGTTCCAAGGAAGAACTACCCCAACGGCTAACAGCTTCTTCCTCGAGCGAGTGCCCTAGAAAATTCCTTCCATGAGTCCTGTTGTCGGTCCTCCTAGTAGTCTTCTTCTCAATGCATTAGTCGAGAGTGACGAACTGGAGGTGCTGGACTTCTTTTCTCCTTTGGTGGAGGGGAACTTTCGAGCCAAGTAATATGCGGCAATGGGCAGCTCCTCCCTCTCTGGTGCTTGCACATGACCTCCGGATTTCTGCCGAGCAGGTATCTTCTGGTGCAGTCGTTGGAAGGCCGACTGTCTGTTTGTGGGCGTTGTTGCTCCGTTGCAGCAGCAGTTGATGATAATCTTGGCAAAATGATGCCATGGAGAGGATATTTCATCGGCTGTAGTTGTTTCCCTCATTTTATGCTTGTGATTGATCATGTTGCGCATGTTGAGAGAGGGTTGTTCCACCTTTGCACCCTTTTATGGGCTCGGGTAGATCGAGCGCACGAGGGTGTAGGTGTTGTGTTTGCTCCTGGATCCGAGGTTCGTACAAGAACTTGCCTCAGATCGTTGGTAGAAGACTTTTGAGACCGACTATGTCCATTTGCCACTGGGGACTGGACGCATGGGACAGTCTTATATAATTTTCTATCAGGGGCCCGCGTAATGATTAGAGGCGCCCTCTGATGGTCGGCTGACTGGATAGTTGTCTGAGCTTGGTGGGCTCGTACTGTCCCGGACCTTTTTGACTTAGCACCCGCGGGCGCATAGTATGCAGAGTCCAAGTTTGGATTTTTGTCGTTCTTATTGGGACGCATAGATTATGAGTCACATGAGATACGATCGAAGACAGAAATTATGTTGTTGTCTGGGCCGCATTGGGACGTCTTCCTGCGGCTGTGAGCTGAGGCTGTGAGCTGAGGCTGCCTGAGGCCATCTGCTAGTCTTATGCGGCCTCCTTCTTGGCCGCATAGAACTTGCTTCAGCCCCAGAATGTCTGGTATCATAGAATTTTCCTTTACCAGAGTCTGGGCGATGAGTAGTTTCCACGTCGGGTATGGAGGTCGCATGGACGTAGATTTCTTGGGTGCATACATGGCTGTCAGCAATAGGGTGAGCGGTTAAAAGCGGAAGTGTCCCCTCCGTAGTTGGACGAGGCACAGCAGCCTTCGCTACCCATTATTTGCGGATCACCTTGGGCTAGGCTAGCCTTGAGGAAGGACTGAAACTTCCTTCCGAGAGCATGTCCTTGAATACTTGCTGGTCGAAGCGAACCACCATCATATTTTGCGTCGAGCCGAGCTTGGACGCATCGGACTGTGCCATTGACTTCTCAACAGAGAAGAAGTACGTCCCCAGCAGAGTTGCCATTGTATTTGCCATTAAATCAAAAGGAGAACTAAAAGAACTTGATTTGATTAACAAACTAAGAAAAAATACAGAGAAGACCTAGAAGACAATCTAAGTACAAATTTATTTTTTGGGGGTGACGATGGAGGGTTAGGAGTGTAGCAACTCTCTTTACTCCGTGGATAATCCGATGCGGAAGTTCTTATCTCTTGCTCGATATAGGTTTGCCAATAGTCAGCCAGGTCTGCATGGGTGTGGTACCTTGCTATTTATAGCCGCCCTGTGGACGTGCTATGGATGCCGTATATATTCCTGCTTGGTGGCCGCATAGGGCTACTTCAACAGAATACGGTTATAACTGTGGTCGCATATCATGGAGAAGCTGCTATGTGAGTTCGGTTCAAATATGTTATTGATGAGATCTTGGGGTTGTTAACAACCCATTGTGGGTGTGACTTGGTCAGCTGGACACGTAATCAGCACCAATTATACGAAAATCTCTGTAGTTGTAATGGGAAGATCTTGTGAGATAGAGGCCGCATAATAACTAGGCCGCATGGGTCTTGTAGCGGCATACATGCTCTTGTTTGGGCCTTGGTCGAATGGACATGTCATGACCCGTACCCGAAATTTGGTCATGAGTCGTGGGTACGTCCAGCCTACGTCGCAACATTGGCGGTAGAACATTGTCTAGGTCTCAATACTACTAAACATAACTCACAAGATAACATGTCAATGATCTCAACTCCATAAGGAGGACAATGAATAATGCATTGATCAACAATTCATAATATACTCAATCACAATAACTATAGGAAAATAATGGCAAGATAAGATATAAAAATATAAGGAAGTACCGATATAAGTCAAGCACAACAACCCAAATACAACAATAATCTAGAGTCTAGCTAACCCAACATGGATAGTCTCAACAATAATATAATCCAAATCTCAAGTTTAGAACAAATAAATACATAGATAACTAGACCAAGGAGCTGTCTAAACGACTGCGGGAGGTGTCTCCTCTAAGGAGAGTGACTCCTCTAGAATCTCTGGTGTGTAGTCTCCCTCTACTCCTGGGTCATAGTGAATATGACAAAAATCCTCAAGATCCTCTGAAAAATGTTATCTAGTCAGGATTGGAGCAAAGCACAAGCAGTAAACGACAGTTTTATTTATATTGACAAAAACTATAAGATAGTGTAAGGAAATACATGATAAAAAAATACTGGAAAAATAGGAATACTAGAGATATGTAATCAGCAATAGTACTAACTAGCAATGAACAGATATATGTGAATGCTAGAAATGAGTGAACTAGAATAAAGAAATAGAAATTCTAGCTATGTGTTGTGAAATATCAGTTTACTATGTGATCAGCTTGGGACTAGATCAGGTTTGTTATATATGATTGGCTATGATACATGTGAGGTCAGGCTAACCATATGGCTATCTATGATGCGAGCAATAGTCAGGCTATGTAAAACCCCTATTCCTAAAAACCGTATATACCCTTTAATTATTAATTATTAATTTAATTGTAGTAATTAGTGGCTAATTAGGAAAAATTGATTTTTATTAATTTTTATTTTAGGTGTTGGTGCACTTAGGGGATTTATGGGGCCATTAGGAATTTTTTCGAATTTATTTCATGTAGGAGACCCCTTGAGTAGTTGCTAGCTTAACGGTGTGCATTAATATAAATCTAGAATTTTTCTATGAGTATATATATATATATATATATATATATATATATATATATATATATATATATATATATATATAAAGAAAAAGGAAAAGGAAAAGAAAAGAAAAGAAAAAAAAAAAAAAACTATTACTTAACTATTAATAACCATATATCAACAAACCTATTAACTAATCAACCAACTTAGCATATCCGCCCACTTTCCCTTCTTTAGCAGCCAATTCCCATGCAAACCACCCGCCTTTTGCTATGAATGCAGCAAGCCCCTCCTTTGTACCAAACAAAGCCAGCAACCAAACAAGCGATCCCGACCCCGCGAGAAAACTGAACCCGCCTCCTCTCTCTCCCTTTCATATATATATATATATATATATATATATATATATATATTTATTATTCTATTTCAATAAAACTCGAACCCTATAATCATCCAAACCCTTCCTCTTCCCATTTAGACCTAAGGAGCGCCGTCACCGCAGCCGGAGAACCCCGCCAGGCCGTCCAAACCGATCCCGACGACCGCGACCCCTCGTACTGCAGATTCTGCAGTGAGGTACTTGTGTTCCAGAGTTGTTTCCCGTCGACTCGCTCAACCAAACGCCACCCCGTCTTTACCGGTATGCTCACCCCTTAACCCTCTTCCATATCTGTGTGATAGTAGACCTCGAACAACGTGTAACCATAGGCGAAAATAACGCCAAAGTTGGCGGAAGTAGACCAAATTCTGGGATCGCAGAAAACTGCGGTGATATCCCATGTTTCCGAGTTCGTATCTCCCACCACAGAGATCCGAATTCGATGATTCTTTTTGGTATGCGTAGACCACTTGACCTAGTTTAATTTCTGTTAAATAACCCTAGATTATCAACTGCTGTAGACAGAATTAAATTTGTTGGAAAATTTCGTGAACAAACTTTTTCAGATTTCCAAAAGTTGTGAAACGGAGCACGCCCCGCCAAACGGGACCGCCCCGCCGTGTACTAAGTGTATTGAACGGTGCGCACAGCGTAACCGGACATGTAAGAGTTTGCAAAAACTCATTCGGACGCGTGTGCGCGCCGAAATCTGTCCGTATCCGCGGACAAATCCCATGTCATAACTTTTACGAAAGTCGTGTGCATTTTGTGCACGCTCATCAGATTGCGACGAAACTTGCACCACTGGACTCATGGTAACGCGCTGGTCCTGTGACCCAATTTTTATGTAATTCTGAGACAGTTGACCAAGTCACCAATTGGCGGGCCCCACGGTTGACTATTTGGGCAAAATTGTGTTCAGCCCATCGGAATCCACATTTGGACATACCGTTGGGTTCGTATTGACATTTAGATTTGTTTGACCTATAATTTGTCCCATTTAGAGACTGTTATCCTTGGCACATTTTTCGGTACAAAGTAGGCCACACGTGGACCCCATTTTTATCCGAAATTGGAGCTACTTTATGAGACTACCCCATCTTTATGAGGCATTTATGTTTCATTGGCCATAATATTATTCATATACGAGTGTGACTCACATGTAGGATACGGACTTGTGTACTCGGCTGGCCACTGGTACGTATAGGTCGTGCGACGGATAGGGATAACTGTCAATAGAAACTTTGCATGCTAGTAGACCTGGCGGTTATTAGAGGTATTATCGTGTCATGGACATGACATGCTTAGAGCATTGGGTGGAGAGAACAACAAGTACCGCATTTGCGCTCCTTTGCACTTTTCTCGTGTGCGCCCGGATTCTCCGTCGGAGATACGGGTGGTGATGACCACTATATATTATGTACTATCAGGCGGGCCACCGGCGTTCAAAAGACGATGTGCCTTTTAGGCCCCTGGATCTCCAATAGAGAACCATGCCAAATCCCAGTTTTCAGCCAGATAGCTCACTTGTGGGGAAATGTGTTCTTAACTGCATTCACTTAGACGGTTAGGCGACCCCATTGGATGTTTATATTTTAGTAATTTATTGGCATATTTATATGTATCTTGTTACGTCCCTCTGAGGACCTGGTACCTTTTCAGATATAGATGAGTAGGAGTATCCGCGGGAGTATGGACCTGGACCTGACGCTACCTATCAGACTGAGGATGTCTTACCTTTGGATTATATGTGATTCATTGCAGCTGTTTAGAGATTCTAGTTGCTATTCTTTTCGAGACATTTATTCTGATATTGGAGTTTATTCTCTTCTCTCTTTAGTAGTTTGGTATAGTCGATTCGCAGTGGATTTATTTCCATCCGACTATCATACTTTGAGACTGCTTATTTGATATTCAGTTATTGATTTTCCTTTATCTATTATTTATGCTGTGGATGAGATATAGATTAACTTATTGTGACAGTATATTACCACTGTGGATTGGGTATTCATGTACAGCGTACGTGTGTATATGGTTTCCATATATTGGAGTTTGTATATATATGGCTGGCGTGTTACGTATTCCTAGTCCTACGTATTTTGGGACTGAGGCATGACATGTTTTTAGTGGTGGCCCATGCAGGTCGAGAATATATTGTCTCGATTACATAACTGTATCGAACAAGTCTGCGTATAGGAATATAGTATAAGGATCTCATCCATGCTTGACTGAAACTCATCATTCCTATTTAATGCTTGCATCATGTTTGATTCCTGTACTTTTTCTAATCGTTTCGTACATCACCTGCAGAGAGATGGATATGCAAAACGGATGTACTGCCGCCAATGGTGACATAAGTTCTGGAGTCAATGGTCAGACTCAAGGAGGGCCCCAACGATTCCTAGGCTTCTGGGGCCAGATGGACAGACTCACACTCCAGTTCCATCTGATCTTCCCGCTTTACCTATTGGGAACCTTCCAGCTTTCCCAGTACCGCAAGATGGCCTAGCGCAGCTGTTCCAATTCTTCAAGATGATGATGCAGGAACAGAGGCAGCAGGCAGCCGAGCAGAGGCAAGAATTTTTGGCAGCACTTGAGAGGATGGCTGCACAGGCTAATGTACCAGCCCAAGCACTAGCTCCAGTACCTTAAGCTAGAGTGGGTTCAGTAAAGAACTTTATTCAGGTGGGTCTGAGGCCGTACAAGGGCGCTGAGAGCTCGGATGAGACTACCAACTGGATCACTCACACGCAGAAGCTACTAGAGGCATCGCAGTAACCTACGGACCTATGGATGACGGGTGTACGGACGCTTCTAGATGGTAATGCTCATCACTGGTGGGAATCCATGGAGCGCCAGTTGGGTACATACCAGACTTGGGAGCAGTTCTTGGAGTGCTTCGAGAGGAAGTACTTTTCGGACATCGTCAGAGATACATTGTACGATCAGTTTCTTCACTTGGAGCAGGAGAACCGAACAGTGGACGAGTATGATACCGAGTTTAGTCGACTCAGCAAATATGGCGCTGCCCTGATACCAGATGACTTGGCTAAGGCTAAGAGGTTTCATCGAGGACTGACCCAGGAGCTACAATATTATACAAGCTCGCAGTTCCGAGTCTCTTATGCTGAACTACTGACAGATGGCAGATTGCAAGAAACCATTAGCAGAGGAAAGGGAGGTCAGTTGAGGACACAACAAGGATCAGCAAGGATACAGCAGGGACCGGCAAGGATACAACAGGGAGGAACTATCAGACGTCCCTTGGCACAGCAGAATCAGCAACACAGAGCCGGACAGTACCAGATTTTGAAGAAACCCTAATATAATTATTGTGGGAGGATCGGACATATTTCGAGAGATTGTCGGACCCGCTTGGGTCAGTGTATGAGATGTGGCTCCGGACAGCACCTGGTGAGAGACTGCCCAATGCAGCAGACACTTCCACGCCAGTTCAGAGATTAGCGCTTCCAGCACCGAAGCCAACTTAGCAGATGACTGGACCGAGAGCACCACGACCCCCGGCAGCAGGAGGATTTCAGAGAGGACCACCGCTACATACCCAGGAGGATCAGTATATAAGGATCGGACATGGACAGCCGCAGAGGAACGGGTGAGCTTTTGCATTGGAGGTAGATGACATGGATCATGAGGTGGATGTCATAGCAGGTATTACTCTTGCTTTTACTTTTACTGTTATGACATTATTTGATACGGGAGCCACCCACTCATTCATATCATCTAGTTTTATTGCCAAACATAACATTACTTCTACACCTTTATCTAGTTGTGTTATAATTCTTACCGGAGAAGGAGTTGTACCAGTTAGCCGAATTTGTATATCGTGTCCTATAGTAATACGTGGCAGAGAGATGAACGCCCAACTCCTAGTCCTTCCTATGCCATCTTTTGACATTGTGCTTGGAATGGACTGGCTAAGCAAGTACCATGCTTTCTTCGATTGCTTTGGAGGAAGCATTCTTTTTAAGGTACCAGGCCAGCCTGAACTTGAGTTTGCACGAGGTTCTACAGAAATCCTTGATGGTATGCAGCTCACAATAGACGATGTTGTCTATCATTCTATTATTTCAAAATTTCAAGACGTCTTTTCAGAGGAATTGCCAGGACTACCCCCAGACAGAGACGTAGAGTTTTTAATTGAACTAGCACCCAGAGCAGCACCTATAGCATCGCATGTTTATAGATTAACGAAAAAGGAAATGGATAAGCTGAAGGCACAATTAAAAGAGCTAGAGGAGAAAGGTTTTATCCAACCGAATGCATCACCTTGGAAAGCACCAGTGTTGTTTGTACCCAAGAAGGACGGATCAGTGCGTATGTGCATTGACTACAGAGAGTTGAATGCAGTGACTGTGAAGAACAAATATCCATTGCCACACATTGATGACCTATTCGATCAACTCAGTGGAGCCAAGGTGTTCTCAAAGATAGATTTGAGATCGGGATATCACCAGGTAAAGGTACGGAAGCAGGACATTCCGAAGACCGCATTTAGAACAAGATATGGGCACTACGAGTTTTTGGTCATGCCATTTGGATTGACCAATGCTCCAGCGATCATCATGGACTTGATGAATCGAGTCTTCCACCAGTACTTGGACCAGTTCGTGGTTGTCTTCATAGATGATATACTTGTCTATTCGAAGAGCCACGAGGAGCACGAGAAGCATCTGCGGATTATTCTAGAGACTTTAAGGAGAGAGCAGTTATATGCAAAGCTCAGTAAATATGAGTTCTTCTTGGACAGAGTTTTATTTCTTGGGCATGTTGTTACAGGAGATGGTATTTCTGTTGATCCAGAGAAGATCTATGGCCTGTTCCTAAATCAGCAGCAGAGGTGAGGAGTTTCCTTGGACTTGCGGGATATTACCGATGGTTCGTGGAAAACTTCTCAAGAATAGCGGCACCTATGACTCGTTTGACTTGTAAGGATCAAGAATTTATATGGACCGACGAGTGTCAAGCCGCCTTTGAAGAGTTGAAGAAGCGACTGACTACAGCACCAGTATTGACGATTCAGTCAGGATCAGGAGGTTATGTGATCTACAGTGACGCATCAGAGAAAAGCTTGGGATGCGTATTGATGCAGCATGGCAAGGTGATTGCATATGTATCTAGGCAGTTATGAGTACATGAGAAGAATTATCCGACTCATGATTTGGAACTTGCAGCCGTTGTATTTGCTCTGAAGCTATGGAGACATTACTTATATGGAGAACGAGTAAAGATCTATACAGACCACAAAAGCCTCAAGTACGTCTTCACGCAGAAGGAGTTAAATATGAGACAACATCGCTGGCTCGAGTTGATAAAAGATTTTGAGATAGAGCTACATTATCATCCAGGCAAGGCTAACGTTGTAGCAGACGCGTTAAGCCGGAAACCAGCAGCTTACTTCTTGATAGCACAGAGGGAACTATTGGAGGACTTGCAAGAGCTTGGCATTGAAGTGATATTACCCGGAGCAGATGGGACACTAGCCAACTTGCAAGTACAATCATCATTGGTAGAGAGGATTAAGGCAGCTTTGCCTACAGACGCCAGATTCAGGAGACTAAAGGAAAGGACAGAGGCCGAAGAACAGACAGGATTGCACATTCATGAGGATGAGATATTACGATGTGGTGATCGTCTTTATGTTCCAAATGAAGAGATTCGACAGGAGCTGATGGCAGAGGCTCATAGTTTAATATATTCTATTCATCCTGGAGGCACCAAGATGTATCGTGACTTACGATAGCACTTTTGGTGGCATAGAATAAAAAGAGAGATAGCTCGCTTTGTAGCTAAATGTCTGGTATGTCAATAAGTAAAGGCGAAGCACTAGAGGACAGCAGGATTATTGCAACCGCTTCTGATTCCAGAATGGAAGTGGGAGCACATCACTATGGACTTCGTCACGGGTTTTTCCAAGAGTCCAAGTGGAAGAGATGCAGTGTGGGTAATAGTGGACCGATTCACCAAGTCAACACATTTTATACCATTTAGAGTGGGTCAGTCTACAGAAGCTTTAGCTGACTTATATATGAGGCAGATAGTGAGATTGCACTGAATACCAGTCAGCATTGTATCAGACAGAGATTCGCGCTTTACATCATACTTTTGGAGGAGCATGCAAGAGAGTCTTGGAACTCGTCTGATGTTCAGTACATCTTACCACCCGCAGACAAATGGGCAGTCGGAGCGTACTATTCAGACATTGGAGGATATATTGAGGGCTTACATGTTAGACTTCGGAGGATCATGGAAGGACCACCTACATATTGTGGATTTTTCTTACAACAATAGCTATTAAGCGAGTATTCAGATGGCTCCGTTTGAAGCATTGTATGGAAGAAAATGTAGGTCTCCTGTGTGTTGGAGTAACGTGGGAGAACGTCAGATTCTGGGACCTGAGTTGGTAGTCAACACCGTAGAGACAGTCAAGAAGATTCAGGGACACTTGTGAGCAGCACAAGACAGGTAGAAGCAGTGGGCAGACTTTCATCGTCGTCCCTTGGAGTTCAAAGAGGGTGATCATGTCTTCTTGAGGATATCACCGACCAGAGGCACCATTCAATTCGGAGGGCATGACAAGTTGAGTCTAAGGTATATTGGACCATTTGACATGCTAGAGAGAGTGGGAGAAGTGGCATATCGACTTGCGCTACCACCTTCACTTGAGGGAGTACATGACGTATTCTATGTGTCGCAGCTCAGGCGATATGTAGCAGACAGCAGTCATTTTCTCGACCATTCGGAGATCACCATTGGGTCGAGCTTGTCATACCAAGAGCAACCCGTGGGAATCCTTGATCGTCAAGAGAAAGTATTGAGGAACCTGTCTATTCCCTTGGTTCGTGTAGCATGGAGGCATGGCGCGCCAGGAGAATCAATTTGGGAGCGCGAGGACGACATGCGCAAGCATTTTCTGAACCTATTCGCAGACCAAGGTATGAAGTTACTTTGTTAATTTATATCTTATACCATCCATGAATTTCTACCGTGGCTTAATTTTAATTTCGAGGACGAAATTTTTATAAGTTGGGTAGAATGTAAAATCCCTATTCCTAAAAACCGTATATACCCTTTAATTATTAATTTAATTATAGTAATTAGTGGCTAATTAGGAGAAATAGATTTTTATTAATTTTTATTTTAGGTGTTGGTGCACTTAGGAGATTTATGGGGCCATTAGGAATTTTTTTGAATTTATTTCATGTAGAAGACCCCTTGAGTAGTTGCTAGCTTAACGGTATGCATTAATATAAATCTAAAAAAATTCTATGAGTATATATATATATATATATATATATATATATATATATATATATATATATATATATATATATATATATATAAAGAAAAAGAAAAAGGAAAAGAAAAGAAAAGAAAAAAAAAAAAAAAAAAAAAACTATTACTTAACTATTAATAACCATATACCAACAAACTTATTAACTAATCAACCAACTTAGCATATCCTCCCACTTTCCCTTCTTTAGCAGCCAATTTCTATGCAAACCATCCGCCTTTTGCTATGAATGCAGCAAGCCCCTCCTTTGTAGCAAACAAAGTCAGCAACCAAACAAGCGATCCCGACCCAGCGAGCAAACCGAACCTGCCTCCTATCTCTCCCTTTCATATATATATATATTATTCTATTTCAATAAAACCCTAACCCTATAATCATCCAAACCCTTCCCCTTTCCATCTAGACCTAAGGAACACCGCCACCGCAGACGAAGAACCCCGCCAGGCCGTCCAAACCGATCCCGACGACCGCGACCCCGCGTGCTGCAGATTCTGCAGCGAGGTACTTGTGTTCCACAGTTATTTTCCGTCGACTCGCTCAACCAAACGCTACCTCGTCTTCACACGTATGCTCACCCCTTAACCCTCTTCCATATTTGTATGATAGTAGACCTCGAACAACGCGTAACCATAGGCAAAAATAGCACCAAAGTTGGCGGAAGTAGACCAAATTCTGGGATCGCAGAAAACTACGACGATCACCCATGTTTCCGAGTTCGTATCTTCCACCACAGAGATCCAAATTCGATAATTCTTTTTGGTATGCGTAGACCACTTGACCTAGTTTAATTTTTATTAAATAACCCTAGATTATTAACTGCTGTAGACATAATTAAATTTGTTGGAAAACCCCGCGAACACACTTTTTCAGATTTCCAAAAGTTGTGAAACAGAGCGCGCCCCGCCAAACGGGACCGTCCTGCCATGTATCAATTGTACTGAACGGCGCGCGCAGCATAACCGGACACATGAGAGTTTGCGAAAACTGATTCGGACGCGTGTGCGCGCCAGAATCAGCCCGTATCCGCGGACAAATCCCGTATCACAATTTTAGCAAAAGTCGTGCACATTTTGTGCACGCTCGTCAGATTGCGACAAAACTTGCGCCACTGGACTCGTGGTAACGCGCTGGTCCTGTGACCCAATTTTTACGCAATTCTGAGACAGTTGACCAAGTTGCCAATTGACGGGCCCCACGGTTGACTTTTTGGGCAAAATTTTGTTCGGTCCATCGGAATCCACATTTGGATATACCGTTGGGTTCGTATTGTCATTTAGAGTTGTTTGACCTATAATTTGTCCCATTTAGAGACTATTATCCTTGCACATATTTTGGTGCAAAGTGGGCCACACGTGGACCCAACTTTTATCCGAAATTATCGTTTTGCCCCTGTGTCCAAATTGGACGAAAGGGAAGTACTTTTTAGCTATTTTGCTCATTCCAAAAATATTGGTAATGTCTATTTCAGCATCCGGAGACGTTTGTTCGGAGGCCATTAGTTCCAGATCTTGTGTCCATGACATTGGACGCTTACACTTTACAGATTTCTTGCCAGGCAAGTATACCTTGCCATTGTACTGTATTTATATTCCATATGAGGCATGCATATTTATTTCTGTTTATTTAGTTCATTTATTTTAACTGCTATATAAATTGAGCGTCCAAGAAAACTTGGGTGCAAAGACGGTGTCGTCGTACTATATTTTTATTTATGTATATGAATTGGATCTACTTTATGAGACTACCCCATCTTCATGAGGCATTTATGTTTCATTGTTCATGACACTATTCTTATACGAGTGTGAGTCACATGTAGGACACGAACTTGCTTACTCGGCTGGCCACTGGTACGTATAGGTCGTGCGACTAATAGGGATAACTGCCAATAGAAACTTTACATGCTAGTAGACCTGGTAGTTATTAGAGGTATTATCGTGTCATGGACATGACATGCTTAGAGCATTGGGTGGAGAGAACAACAAGTACCGCATTTGAGCTCCTTTGTACTTTTCTCCTGTGCGTCCGGATTCTCCGTCGGAGATACGGGTGGTGATGACCACTATATATTATGTACTATCAGGCGGGCCACCGACGTTCAAAAGACGATGTGCCTTTTAGGCCCCTAGATCTCCAATAGAGAACCATGCCAAATCCCAGTTTTCATCCAGATAGCTTACTTGTGGGGAAAGGTGTTCTTAACTGCATTCACTTAGACGGTTAGGCGACCCCATTGGATGTTTATATTTTAGTACTTTATTGGCATGTTTATATGTATCTTGTTACGTCCCTCTGAGCACCTGGTACCTTTCCAGATATAGATGAGCAGGAGTATCCGCAGGAGTATGGACCTGGACCTGACGCTACCTATCAGACTGAGGATGTCTTACCTTCGGATTATGTGTGATTCATTGCAGCTGTTTAGAGATTCTAGTTGCTATTCTTTTCGAGACATTTATTCTGATATTGGAGTTTATTCTCTTCTCTCTCTTTAGTAGTTTGGTATAGTCGATTTACAGTGGATTTGTTTCCATCCGACTATCATACTTTGAGACTGCTTATTTGATATTCAGTTATTGATTTCCATTTATCTATTATTTGTGCTGTGGATGAGATATAGATTGACTTGTTGTGACAGTATATTACCATTGTGGATTGTGTATTCATGTACAACGTACGTGTGTATATGGTTTCCATATATTGGAGTTCGTATACATACGGCTGGCGTGTTACGTATTCCTAGTCCTACGTATTTTGGGACTGAGACGTGACAGGCTAATCATATATAACAGGCTATGAGACATGTAAATGGTCAGGCTATACCCTACGTGATATGTGGGGTGAGCTATGATGCATGTAAAATGGAGTATGATCACATAATCTTGCTAATATTTCTTCGTCCCCAGCTAGCATGATGGATTCCAATCATGACCCCTCATGACAGGTATCTATGATACTAGCCCGTGTATCTACAGTATCAGAATCAAGCATGCACTACAACTAGAATCATAGAAATAATCAATATAATAAAACTATCAGAGAATGTACTTGCCTGAGGTCCTGAGATGACAATACCAATCTGTGTCTTGACTGGAGTCAAAGTGACCTAATATGAAATATCAATGTCATTTTGGTGTATTGGAAAAATGAACATACTTAAACAAGTTAAAATATGATTTTTAGGTCCAATCTAGGCCATACTAGTCAAAATTAGTCAATTCTAACTATATAGCTAATAACACTAATATATATCTATTTGCTAGATAATAGGATACTCTATGTATCTATATATACTATTATATAATAACTATGTATACTCTATAACTCATCTCAATACTTATGATAATTATATCAAAAACTTAACTTCTACCTCGCTCATTATCTTAATGCCCAACCATACCTCTCCATAACTTAATCCTTAGTTATAGTTAATACCTTAGCCCAAAAACCCCTTTACCTTGCTATTGTATCTATGCCTAACCAATTCCCTTAACCTTGCTAGTACCCCAGCTACAAACTCCCTCACACACATGTGTACTTGACTGTGATCTAGCCACCTACCTATATGTGTCATGAACACACTCACTATCTATCTAATGTACTGGTACACTGACACAGAGATATCAGTTAACTGATAAAACTTACTCAACACCCCTCCTTGTACTCATATACCTTCAGCCATCTACACATAAATAATCTTTCACACATACTTATGAGCTTATCCATGTATCATACTTACCCGACACTAATACTAATCCTATACTTCTTTACCAACTGATACCCTCCTAATCATGCAAACATAAGTCAATTTCCCCCCACTCCTATTGTACCACTTCCACTACTGCCATTGCATCTACTACTAATGCTGCCATTGCAGCTGCTGCTCTAGTTAAGGCAAAAACTGATGTTGCTTGGCTGCCACTGTCAAACCTAACATCCCAACTCCAACTAGGACACCAATCGATATTTGGTACCCATGACCAGTGCTAACACTTAACTCACACATAGATATCTCCTAGCATCTAACCCACCACTTGGTCTTCCTGGTTCCAATACTCATGAACCCCTACTAGATTTAATTACATATCAATGACTGATTCTCTCATGTATCAGTCTATATTGATATCAATGAAGGTATTCCCCAATAGCCGATACCTGCATCACCTCACCAATTCCTATACTTGAACTTACCCTCATCTCACACTTAAATTGATACCACTTCTACTGATACAAGTATATCGGTTAAATAGTCCTCTACTATTTAATACACCTGGGTATCAATTCATTCTTACTGTCATGGTTCAACACCACAAAAGGAGTGGTACATCAACTATCCAAGTCCCTAAACACTTATACAAAGTGAAGCACCCTTATTATATCAATATTCAGTTCTTTAATTAAGAACTGTACTGCACTCCAACCCCCGCCTATATCTCTGATACCACTGCCACTTGAGTAACTGATACGACAAAACTGATACCTATTATTGGATGCACTGATACCTATCTCAGGATATACTCCAAACCTTCCTCCCTGTCCTCATTTACTGGCACAAGAGCTTGCAACCTGACCACCACATCTGAACACCCATCTCCAGACTACAGTACACTCACTCACCTTTGTATACACAACACACAGGAACCTACAGTCCAGTACCTTCACTGTGAATCCCCCTGAATGCACACAGCAAGCTCACATAGCATACACACACAATCACTGATACCATTATACAAACACACCTACACATATATATCTCATGAACCCGATCCTCACATCCCCCAAATATTGATACACTGAAACACACATGGAACCAAACTGTCACAAATATACTCCTTAACACCACTAACCTATGCACGTACTAAGAAATCACCCACAACTCAAATCCCTCCTTGCATTGGTACACTGATGCACAGCACAGTAACTGATGAACCGACTGCACAGTCACTGAGCCACACCAAAATATAACATACACACATATAATTACATATACATATATATAATTACACATATATACACATATTCATATATATATATATATATATATATATATATATATATATATATATATATATATATATATATATATACATACCCAAAACACATAAATTAGATCATATAGATAGGCATACCTCCTATTAAACATTTTATCAAACACCTTGACGGCCCCAATAGGATACTCTATGAATCCTCATGCATAAACCCCAAATAACAACTAAACATCTACGTATACTCTATATATATATATATATATATATATATATATATATATATATATATATATATATATATATATATATATATTGTCATGCCCCAGTCCCAAAATATCGAGGGACTAGACACGTGGCAATGGCCAGCAGCACACACCGATGGACAAACCCAATTTAATAGATCCATCGGAGCATACTTAAGCTGTAGTACAACAATAAGGGTATAAATATACTAATCTCATCCACGGATATGAATACAACAATATCAGAATCATAAAGCAAGATCAATCTCAATAAAACATAAACTCGGAAAATAACCCGATAATGAGTCTGATACAATAGTCAAGATACAGAAATAAAGATAACAACTGCAAATACTGAGTATGGATAAAGCATCTACTCAGATGATATCCTCGAAGATCACTCGTCTACTGGATCTGGTACTGCATCAGTGCCTGCTCCTGATAATGCTCCTGCTAATGCTCATGTCCTGTATACCTCAGAATCGATCTCGTCTGCTAATCCTGGGGACATAATCCGGATCCAGGTCCTCAGGGGACATAGCAAGGTACAAAATAACTTATGCCAAAATAAATGCAGTGCAGCAATAAATGAAACAATATGGGGTAAACTATGTAACCATATATGTGAAATATAATTTGAGAGCATCACTAAAACTCAAGCTGAGACCACTACAAGCTCTGTGTCTGGGAGCCTGTAGCAGAGTTACTATATATTTTACTATGTAATTTACTATGTAGTATATATATAAAATTAGCCTGTAGCCTGTGTGTCTCTCCCCACCCAATGTAATCATACGTCTCATGTCCATGACACGCAAGATCAAAACTAATGCAGCAAGTCATAATAAGATCTAAGCATATAAAGAATATGTCATGAAACCTGTATCCTATACAGAATCACCATGAATATCTCAGAAAGATTCTGTCTCATGAATAGTGTCAAGTGTCCTGGGTTATGATGTACTTGATAAGACAAGTACGAGAATGTAAAGGGTCACGATATCCATCTCTAGATGACATTACACAACTTCGCGTACGGTGTTGGCACCCGACTATTAATCGGACGCTAAGTAAAGTCACACGGTCCTAGGTTAAGCATGTACAACAAATAAATAAGTCAAGAAAATATGTAACAAGAACTGCAAGATTTGCCAAGGTAAACTTGCCTAGGGTTCTGGCTCCAACTATAGTTCTGACCTCAGTGGAAATTGCAGGTACTCCTCTAAAAGCTGTAATAAATATCACCAACAGGTTTAAAAAATATTAAATAGCTAGAAACGCCTGTCCTTGAGTCCAATTTGGACACAGGGCAAAAATGACAATTCCTGGCCAGAGCGGGGTCCACATGTGGGCCGCTTTGCACCGAAAAATGTGTCAAAATTAATGGTCTCCAAATTCGTCAAACTTAGTGTCAACAAGTCCAGAAGGATGATACGAACCCAATAGAATTTTCAGAACTGGATTCCGATGAGCCGATCACAAAATTGCCCATCAAGTGGAACCGCGGGGCCCACGATACGTGATTTTGTCAATGTTCTCAGAATCGAACCAAACTTGGGTCACAGGACCAGCGTATTGCTATGAGTCTGATGGCGCAAGTTTTATTTCGATCCGACGTGTATACACGAAGTTACAACGTATTCCAGAACAGGCCGATACGGGGCATTGTTGGCGGATACGCGTTGATTCCGGTGTGCATGCACATCCAAATCAACTTCTGCAAAATCTTGCACGTCCGTATCAACGGCGCGCACCTTTCGGTGAAGACCGCACGCGACCAAGTCATCCCGTTTGGCGGAGCATACTCAGTTCTGGGGGAAAATAGGGTATTGATTTTTCTATTTTTGGATCGTAGTTCGTGATCACCACAGGACGCGACACACCGAGCTGGTTGTACGGGCATCGAGAGGGTTACGCAGCCTACGCGTCACAACTGACGGGACAGAAAATAGGACAAAAAGGAGAGAGAAAAAGCTACCAGAACATGGCTCCATGGAAACCGGGATTCTTGTGTCCGCGAGTCGACACGACACAAGGGGACACTGCGGGCACTGTAGCTAGGGTTTGGGTTAGGGTTCTAATGGCCGGAGACGGCCGGAGCTGGTCGGGGCTGCTGTTGTCGGCTTGGGCACGGCGCTGGAGGAGAGAGGGAGGCGGAGCGGGCTCGGGAAGGGGGACGACCGCTGGGGGTAGGTGGAGGACGGGGAGGCGGGGACGGAGCGCTGGCTGGAGGGCGGCAGAGAAGGGTGACAGGTGGTGGCAGCGGCGCAGGGGGTTTGACGGGGACGGAGGTGGCCGGGCAGCGGGGTTTATGAAGGGGAAGAGGGAGGCGGATGGAGGCGGCTGCAAGGGCGGAGGCATGGCTCTGGAGGTTCGATTGTGGTGGTGGCGCTGGGGTTTCATCGAGGTTGATTGGGGGTTAGCTCGGGGAGACGGCGGAGGGGCTCGGGGTTTGTCGAGGTCGTCGGCTGAGGGCGGCCGGGGCTAGGGCCGAGGAAGGAGGCGCTGCGGCGAGACGACGGTGGATGGTGGCGGAGCTAGGGTTTTAAATAGGGCGGCTCGGCTGAGGGAAAGGGTTTAGGATTAGGTTTCCGATCGGGTTAACGGGTCCGGGTCGAGTTCAATTCGGATCCGACCCGACCCGTTAAAAGTTGGGTTCGGGTACTCGGGTTTTGGGTCGACGGGTTAGACCCGGATCCGACCCGCAGGATAGGGTTGGGTTTATTTGAACCTGGTCCAGTTCAGGTTGGTTTGGTTCACTTGAACCGGGTTTATTTAAAGGTTTAATTTGGTTTATTTAAAACTTAGTTTTTAGGGCTTTAAAAATACTTCTAGGGTCCAATAAATTCTCAGAAAATTATCCTATGTCTAGTTTTTTATTTTACACCCAAAATATTATTTTTATAATATTTTAATATTAACTAAAATCATTTAAAAATACTTAATACCAAAAAATAATTGATTTAATTAGTTAAAAATCATCAAAAATTCTAGAAAATTCATTTTTAAAAATCTGAAAAATTCTGGGGGTTTACATATATATATATACATATAATTAGTTGATATGGAAATTAGGGGAAAATGCATTCTTGGAACACAAAAACCCAAACTATGAACAAATCTCATGAATAAAATACTATGGAACCCTATAGAACTAATTCTCTCTCCTTGAAGGTGTTCTTAAACCATGGGTGGGCTTCTAATGGACAAACAAAATAATTAAAACAGAATTAAAAGAGTGTTTCCAAATTTTCACCTATTGGCAAATGGATACCCAATGTAGCTTCTTCTTCTCCAAGACTCCTTGTGCCCAAGATTCTAGGTCTCTCTTGATGAGGGAAGAATGAGGGATTTGAGGCTGAGAAATCTAAAATTTGTGGAGGGAAAGAAGGGTTTTCTTGGGACTATTTCTAGGATTTCTTTATGAAATGATGAGAGGGGTTCAAACCTGTACTTATTCCCCTCTTAGGTAGGGTTACCTAGTTCGTTTAGCCGCATTGATTGCTTGGAAAGAAAAGGAGGCGCCCGATGAGTGGCTTTGAGGGAGGCTCCCTCTTGCTTTATAGGGCCGGCCATAGAGTAGGGTTAGGGTTTGGTAATGTATAATGACTCATTTGCCCTCAATGGCTTGTCATGAAGAGCCATTTAATTAAGAGGTTTAATCTTAAGTGAGGGATCTAACTAGAATCTAATTAATAGCATAGGGATTTGTCTAGTGGGTTAAATGTCTAGTTTAATGCAAGGTCCATGGTCACACCAAGTCTAGTCCACTAACCCATGTTATTAATGAATATTGTATAATATGTATATTATCTATCATGCAATTATTAACACAATAATACAAATATGGTAAATGACCAAAAAGCTCCTACTCTAGAAATGTGGTAGTGACAAGTCTACCCTCCTAAAAAAAAATTCGTCCTCGAAATTGAATTAAACTAGCACAAGAATACAATCAGACAAAGAACTATACCTCAAGGCTCGAAGAGATACGGGTACTGCTCGCACATTTTTTTCTCCCTCTGCCAGGTTGACTCGCCTGGAGAGTGATGTCTCCATACAACACGAACCAAGAGAATAGTCTGGTTTCGCAATACCTTCTCTCTGCGATCCAAGATCTCTACGGGCTGCTCAGGATAGCTGAGAGTCGGACCAACCTTGATCTCTGAGTGATCTAGTACGTGACTAGGATCTGCCACGTACTATCTCAGGTGCGACACATGGAACACGTCATGTACCCCCTCTAATGCAGACGGCAAGTCTAGTCTATAGGCCACTACACCGACCCTTGCAAGGATACCAAAAGGTCCGATGCATCGTGGACTAAGCTTCCTGCCTCCACCAAAGCGAATCGTGCCCCGTGTCAAAGAAATCCATAAGAACACCAGATCGCCAACCTTAAACTCCAGGGGTCCACGGTGGCTGTCGGCCCAATACCACTGTCTGTCATGCATCACTCGAAGTCTGTCACTGATGAGTTTTACCTTTTCTGCTTCATCCACGACTATCTCTAGTCCTAACAAGGCTCTCTATCCGATATCATCCCAAGATAACGGTATGCGACACCTCCATCCATATAGAGCCTCAAATTATGATATCTCAATGTTGTCCTGGTAGCTGTTATTGTAAGCAAACTCTACCAGGTATAGATGATCCTCCCAAGAACCTCCGAGATCTAGAACACAAGTGCGTAGCATATCCTCGAGAGTCTGAATAGTCCTTTCAGACTGCCCGTCTGTCTGGGGATGATATGCGGTACTGAACTTGAGCTGAGTGCCCAAGCTAGCCTGCAAACTCCTCCAGAAGTGGGAAGTGAAATGACTATCCTGATCCAAGACGATGCTCACAGGAACCCCATGTAATCTGATAATCTGTCGTACGTACATATCTGCTAGCATCTCTGTCAATGTACCCACTTTGAATGGTAAGAAGTGGGTTGATTTGGTCAACCTATTCACGATGACCCAAATTGCGTTATTTTCTTTTGGAGAACGCGGAAGCCCTAAAATGAAATCTATAGTCACGTGCTCCCACTTCCACTCTGTGATGGATAGAGGATGAAGCAAACCGCCTAGCCTCTATCGATCCACCTTTACCTGCTGGCACACTAAATACCGGGATACAAAGCGTGCTACCTCACACTTTATACCATACCACCATACGTGCTCCTTCAGGTCTCGATACATCTTGTTGGCACCTGGATACATCGAGTACTGAGAGCGATGCGCCTCCTGCAAGACCTCCTTATGCACCTCCCCGCTCGGCACACATATCCTAGTACCATGTCGTAAAGATCCATCATCAGCAATAGTAAAGTCTTCTGATAATCCTGTCCGAACCTGTGCCCTGATACTCCTCAGAGCCTCACCATCATACTGCGTAGCTCTGATTCTGTCTATCAGCTCGGATTATATCTGCAATCACCACATATGAATCTCAATACCTGGAACTAGTACCTCAATTCCCAAGCTCTCCAGATCAGCTAACAAATGTCTATCTATCGTTAAGTACATAGCCATCGGATACCTGCTCAAGGCATCGACGACTACATTGGTCTTTCCTGGCTAATACTATAATGAAATGTCAAAGTCTTTCATCAACTCCAACCACCTCCTCTGCCTCATGTTCAGCTCTTTTTGTGTACACGTACTTCAAGCTCTTGTGGTCTGTGAAGATTTTTATACGCTCTCCATACAGATAGTATTTCCACAGCTTTAGAGCAAAGATAACCATTTTTAACTCCAAATCGTGGGTGGGGTAGTTCTTTTTATAAGGACATAATTTCTTGGAAGCATAGGCAATCACCTTCCCGTATTACTGAAGAACGCAACCCAAACCTTTCCCTGAAGCATCACTGTAGATAGTGAATCCACCTGTCCCCGATGGTAATGTCAATATTGATCGAAGAGATCATCTATCCTCGGCATCGGATATTTGTTCTTGATAGTGAGGTTGTTCAGAGCTCTATAGTCGATACATATGCATACCGATCCATCCTTCTTCGGTGTGAACAATACTGGAGCTCCCCATGGTGATGAACTGGATTTCATGAAGCCCTTGTCCTGCAACTCCTCAACTTGCTTCTTCAGTTCTTCCAGCTCATTTTTGTTGACTCTATAGACATGTTGTGATTATGGGCTCCGCTCCTGGCACTAAGTCTATAGAGAACTCGACATCTCTATCTGGCAAAAAATCTGGCAACTCTTTTGGAAAGACATCTAGGAACTCTGCTATCAAAGGATGTGGCAACTCCTATTCTTCTATCCTGGCTCCTCAAAAAGTTTCCCTACTCTGCTCCGTTGCTCCTCTGGCGACCTCAAACTTCGGCTCTCTGGCGTTCGAAATATCACTCTGCCTCCACGATAATCTATAGTAGCATGGTGCCTACTCAACCATTCTATTCCGAGTACAATATCATATCTCGGAAGTGGCATGACGAGTAAGCACACGCTCAACTCTCGGCCTCCCAATAATACTCTTCGGTCCTTGCAAAAGTTACTGACTAGAATAATGCCTCCGCCAGTCATGATCTTACAAGTCCTATCTAATAGTTCTGCCTCTAAATGATGCTTAAGAGCATATGATACAAATACGAAACTATAGGAAGCGCCAGAATCGAATAATGCAAGTGCTGGAATAGAATCAAGAAGAACTGAACCTGAAATCATGTCTCCTGCTGTCTCGGCCTCCTCGATCATCGTGGCATATGCTCGTCCTTGTGCTGCACCTCTCTGCTGCTTCTGGTGCTGAGCAAACCTATGCTGCTGTGGCAGAAGTGGAGGTCCCCTATGCTGGCCTCTTGGTACAATAGGTACCCTGGTAGGTCCCCTTTGAGCGGTTGCTCCACCCTGACCTAGACGAGCCTGAATAGATGGACAGTCCCTCAACTAATGTGCTGATGATCCAAAAGACAAATACGTACCCAACCTCTTCCTGCAGATATCCCGCGTGTGTCCCGCATTCCCGTAGTACGCACACTAGACAGCGGGCTGGGTCTGCCTCTGAGGCTGTTACTGCTGCTGAGTGTGTCCTCGAGCTTGTGCCTGGTGCTGCTGATGCTGATGCTGATACGACCTCTGTTGCTGCTGAAAGTGGGGACGCTTGGCTGTCCCGCACTATCACTCGCCCCTCCAGAAGTGTCGCGTCCTCTCTTGGGCCTGAGGTCCTAATCATCCTCAACAATATGGGCATCTATCAGAATGCCCTCAAAGGTAGCAGTGCGACATCCAGAAGTGCGAGACTTGATCTCTCTCGTCAGCCCCTTCTTGAACTTTCGGGCTTGGTCTCCGGGGTCCCGAGTCATCGACGGCGTAAAATAACTCAAACGGCAGAAATCCGCGACGTACTCGTCGACCGACATGTTCCCTTAGACCAAGTCATAGAACTGACTCTCCAAGGCTACCAAGGCCACATCGGGAAAGAACTTCTCCTTGAAAATTTCCTTGAAAGCCTCCCAAGTAAGTCCTCCAACAGTAAGTCTCGGCTCCGTATGATATCATGTCAGCGCGATGTCGAACATCTAACTGCCGGCGGCCTCGATCTGCTGGCTCTCCAGAATTTGTGCCAAGCATAAGTTTCTCTCTATATCCTCCAGCCAGTCGTCAGCGTAGAGTATCTCCTCGACGCCCTTGAACTCCCGAGACATCATCCTCTTGAAGTCTACTATAGTACCTGACCTCTGGTGCTGTTGGCCAGGGTGTTGTTGCTGTTGTACGACTCTCTCCACAGCCTGAAGAGCCACCTGATGAGCATTCTCCATGCTCTCTCTTATCAGCTCTGTCTGTGCTTGGTGTGCCTCTGCCTGCACCCTCTGAGGCTCAGCCTGAACTCGCTGAGCCTCTGTCGATGTCCTCTGGGCATCTACCATGACCTGGATCAGCGCGAACATATGTGCCCCATCCACGGACATACCTCCAGGAAAAGAAATCGGTGGTGGTGGAAGGTGCTCCGTCACAGCCGGGATAACCCTCTTGACAGGTGGGGGAGGAGGACCCCCAAAAACTGCAGATACTCCCACATGAACAGGAGAGGTAGGAGGAACTCCAACTGTCTGTCCGTCGGGTCGAGAGGTGGCACACCTCTCTAAAGCTGTGGGTCCCAACCTCAATGACCTAGTCTTCGGCGGCATCCTGAAGACAGACCAAAAAGAATCAACTAAGGCAAAAGATACGATATCATCAAGGAAGGACAATAAAATTCTAAAGGAATCAATTATTCAGAATAGCAATATAAAAATTAGAAATTTTCTAGTTGTGATTGAGCAAACTCTCAGCCTAAATTATATTTCCTAAAGCATGCTCGTAGCAATACTCTAAGTGAGCACTACTACGACATCGCTCTAATTGTGAATCTAGACCTGCATAAGCTACCACTAAAATGTGTCATGACCCGCACCCAGAATTTGGGCATGAGACGTGGGTACGTCCAGCCTACGCCACAGCATCGACGGTAGAACGATGTCTAGGTCTCAATACTACTAAACATAACTCACAAGATAACCTGTTAATGATCTCAACTCCATAAGGAGGACAATGAATAATGCATTGGTCAATAATTCATAAGATACTCAATCACAAGAACTATAGGAAAATAATGGCACGATAAGATATAAAAAGATAAGGAAGTACCAACATAAGTCAAGCACAATAACCCAAATACAACAATAATCTAAAGTCTAGCTAACCCAACATGGATAGTCTCAACAATAATACAATCTATTGTATGGATATGTAAAATACAGGATTTCCAATCCTAGCAAGAAAAGGAGGGAAACGAATACTCAATTTCAAATAAGTAAACAGAATTCCATACTCGATCTCATAGGTACATATAGAATTCTGTGGAAGGTCGTATTCGATGAAAGTTGTATGTACGGCTTGGAGGGAGATCTTTCATAACTTTCGAGATCCACCCTACAATATATAGTCAAAAAGGCAAAATAAGTGATTCATTTTTAGCCCTTATAAAAAGAAAACTGATTCTGGAACCTCTTTCACGCTACTGAATACTAAAGAGAAAAGGCAGTTTCATTATGGTCATATACCAGCCACCAGTTCTGGAACTTCCAGTTCCAATCGGAGCATATAGAACCGTAAATAGATTTTTATGTATATCCACTTCAGTCGTGCTCGTCGTTTCTCGAATGGAAAAAAAGTATCTTTTTCTGGGAAGTCTCAAGTTTAGAACAAATAAATACAAAGATAACTAGACCAAGGAGCTTTCTAAACGACTGCGGGTGTTGTCTCCTCTAAGGAGAGTAACTCCTCTAGAATCTCTGGTATGTAGTCTCCCTCTACTCCTGGGCCATAGTGAGTAGGACAGAAATCCTTAAGGTCCTCTAAAAAATGTTATCCAGTCAGGATTGGAGCAAAGCACAAGCACTAAATAGCAGTTTTATTTATATTGACAAAAACTATAAGACAGTGTAAGAAAATACATGATAAAAAAATACTAAAAAATAGGGAATACTGGAGATATGTAATTAGCAATAGTACTAACTAGAAATGAACAGATAAATGTGAATGCTAGAAATGAGTGAACTGGAATAAAGAAATAGGAATTCTAGCTATGTGTTGTGAAATATCAGTTTATTATGTGATCGGCTTGGGACTAGATCAGGCTTGTTATATATGATTGCCTATGATACATGTGAGGTCAGGCTAACCATATGGTTATCTATGATGCGAGCAATAGTCAGGATGATCATATATAACAGGCTATGAGGCATGTAAATGGTCAGGCTACACCCTTCGTGATAAGTAGGATGAACTATGATGCATGTAAAGTGGGGTATGATCACATAATCTTGCTAATATTTCTCCGTCCCCAGCTAGCACAATGGATTCCAATCACGACTTCTCATAACAGGTATCTATGATACTAGACCGTGTATCCACAGTGTAGAATCAAGCATGAACTATAACAAGAATTATATAAATAATTAACATAATAAAAACTATCAGAGAATGTACTCACCTGAGGTCCTGAGCTGACAATACCAATCTGTGTCTGGACTGGAGTCAAAGTGACCTAATATAAAATATCATTGTCATTTTGGTGTATTGGAAAGATGAACATACTTAAACAAGTTAAAACATGATTTCTATGTCCAATCTAGGCCATACTAGTCAAACTTAGTCAATTCTAACTATATAGCTAATAGCACTAATATATATCTATTTGCTACATAATAGGATACTCTATGTATCTATATATACTATTATGTAATAACTATGTATACTCTATAACTCATCTCAATACTTATGATACGTATATCAATAACTTAACTTCTACCTCGCTTATTATCTAAATGCCCAACCATACCTCTCTATAACTTAATCCTTAGTTATAGTTGATACCTTAGCCCAAAAACCCCTTTACCTTGCTATTATATCTATGCCTAACCAATGCCCTTAACCTTGCTAGTACCCCAGCTACAAACTCCCTCATACACATGTGTACTTGATTATAATCTAGTCACCTACCTATATGTGTCATGAACACGCTAACTATCTATCTAATGTACTGGTGCACTGACACAGAGATATCAGTTCACTGATAAAACTTACTCAACACCCCACCTTGTACTCATATACCTTCAGCCATCCACACATATATAATCTTTCACACATACTTATGAGCTTACCCATGTATCACACTTACCCGACACTAATACTAAGCCTATACTTCTTCACTAACTGATACCCTCCTAATCATGCAAACATAAGTCAATTTCCCCCCACTCCTATTGCACCACTTCCACTATTGCCATTGCATCTACTACTAATGCTGCCATTGCATCTACTGCTAATGATGCCATATATGTACAAAGTGAAGCACCCTTATTGTATCACATTAACTGATGAACCGACTGCACAGTGACTGAGCCACACCAAAATATAACATATATACATATAATTACATATACATACATATAATTACACATATATACACACACACACACACACACACACACACACACATATATATATATATATATATATATATATATATATATATATATATATATATATATATATATATATATATATATATATATATACAAAATACATAAATTAGATCATATAGATAGGCATACCTCCTATTAAACATTTTATCAAACACCTAGAAGGCCCCAATGGGATACTCTATGAATCCTCATACATAAATCCTAAATAACAACTAAACATCTACGTATACTCTCTCTCTCTCTCTCTCTCTCTCTCTATATATATATATATATATATATATATATATATATATATATATATATATATATATATATATATATATATATATATATATATAGTTAATATGGAAATTAGGGGAAAATGTATCCTTGGAACA